>JAVJIF010003723.1:0-118542 GCA_038442645.1 Agave tequilana
ACAGGATATATAAAGTATTACACAATACATGTGTATTACATCATAACTAAGTCCAAAAGAAATTATACAAATATGTATAAAAAGCTCACAAGTAGAGAAGAGATCTCGTGAGTCAAAAGGTAGTCTGGCACGAAGGGACTGGAACTAGTCCGCCTGCTCGCTAAAGTAAGCTTGGTCCTCTGTGATGGCTCCACTTCGTTCCAAGCTTCGGAATCTGAATGTGCAAATCCAAGGAGTCAAGACATAAAACAATAAACGGACTACAGCCAAGTGGCTAAGAGACATGTATAAGTAGTATGAAACCATATAAGGAAATCAGCTAACAAGTATGAAGAAGCATGAAGAGATAAAGTCCTAATAAATTAGATTTACAGTTAACATCTTATTATTACTACTTGTCTTACTGTGATATCTAGCTATGTGACCCAGCGTCCAGAGCACATAGATCCATATCCTAGTAAAGCAAGGTTGTTATTGGAAACAGCGGTTGTATCGACGAACTATGTTACAGTGGACCCCGTACATGTCCGGGATAACGGTCCAGGATTGTTCCGTTGCTTGGTGACGGAAGCCAGCCGCTAGGCTAAACAGGAGGGACTTATGTATGCCCTTATCATGATGGTACCAGTAATAGAGGGAGCAAGCACTCCCCTCGGTCCCCTGGAGGCCCACAGGTCAGACCGGAACATGAGTTGCACAACATTCCTAAAAGTCACTGTAAACACGAACACATATCGATATCCGCATGTTTTCCCCCGACCCATGTGTAAGTTGGCATTTTATGCAAAAGTCAAGTGTATCATGCTGGTTCAAGGGATGGCATGATAAGTGGTGATATTCAAATTTTAACAAGTTATGGAGCGAGATATGTAATAACAAGTCATGAAGTAATATGAGATAATGTCTATCAAGTAACATGTCATGCAGTACCAGTTAAGAAGCAGAACAAAATAATATGCCACACATGTATCAACAATAAGATCCAATTTTAGGACAGAATCAACCAGTCAAACAGTCAGAATTTGTCGACTAGGTGGAAGGGTTAGTCGACTAATAGGGGTCTTAAGTCGACTACTAGTCTGGAGGAGTCGACTAAAACTGGGAAACAGAGAGTTGGGTTCTGTTTCAGGGAAAGTTAGTCGACTAGGGTTGTAAGTGTAGTCGACTAACAGGGAACTACTAGTCGACTAATGGATACCTAAGTCGACTAAGTCTGAGATACAGAGAGTTGATGTTTTATTTCAGGAAAACAGGAGTCGACTGGGGGGAAATGGGTAGTCGACTAGGGGTCTCTAGTCGACTGGAAATCTGGCCTAGTCGACTAAACTGTGAAATCAGAAAAGTTTAAGTTTAAACTAAGGTGGGTTAGTCGACTAGTCCCTAGGTCTAGTCGACTAGTCGTGGGAAAACAGCAAACAGAACAGATTTCTAGGGTTTTGTTTGAGGGTCTAAAAATGTGATTTTATGGCTCAAGTGAACATGAATTGTCAACACAAGTATACAAAGGAGTCTACAAGTCTTGGTGAGTAAATATACTCACCTCGAACGGTTAATCGAAGTTCTATGCGAGTTCGGAAGAGATCGTAGTCGACGGTATCACCCACTCGATCCTTGGCGATACTTCCGACGAAGAGAGATGCGCTCCAAATCAGTAGCTTGAGCTAGAGGTGAAGATCTTGTGGTGTTCTTGAGTTAGGGTTGAGTTTGAGATGGAGAAGGAAGAGGTGAGGGCTAATCTCTTGGTGAAGTGAAGGAAAAAAGAGAAAAGAATTGTAAAGGAAGGTTTATATAGGATTTGATTTTTGTAAAGGAGATGTAAATAGGGTAAATGTGAGGGGGTTTATTGCAAAATGGGAGAGGGGATGGGTGTCCCTCTCCTTGGCCACTTGGCGGCCATGGGAGAGAGAGAGAGAGAGGTGCATTAAATGGGGGTTGGTGAGATGAGATTTGTGGAGTTGGAATTTTGGAAGAGATTTGTATTTTGAAAAAATGGGAAAATTTGTGGTTGTGGAGAAAGAGGAATAAAGGAAAGGAAAAAAATGGAAAGAAATTCATAAGGAAGATATTTACTCTAACTTGGAAATTGAAAATATTGAAAACATGGATTCCTAGGTTTAAATCAAGTATGCGGAAAACATTTCGGAAAATAACGAAATCGTCCGAAATTCAAGTATCTCGGAACGACTCGTAATTTTACCAAAAATCAATAATAATATATGAAGACTAATAGTGAAATCCTTTTTAAGAAATACTTTATAGTTTTAAAACTAAAAATCCCGGAATCAGTAATTTACGACTCCGTTGAAATTTTCATAAATTCATAAAATTCTCAGAAAAAGTATTTAAGTAGGAAATATCATTCTAAGAAATAAGGTCTAAAGACTCCTCTAGAAATTCTTAACGTTTGAAAATAAAATCCAGGAATCGATCAGCGATACTGGTCGACACCGGTTTTGAAGAAATTTATTTTAATTCAGGAAAAAAATCCAGAAAATCATAGAAAATCTAATATATTGGAAAATGATATTTGAAAGTGAAGCGGTCAAATACAGGAAGTAAATCGAAAAAATACGGTCGAAAACTGAATACGCAACTAAGTACGTATTCTGGGAACAGGGCATTACAATCCACCCACCTTACAAAAATTTCGTCCTCGAAATTTCATAAGGTGAAAGGTAACAGGAAAGGTAACAGATAGATAATGAAAAGAAGAGGTAACGGTAGAAAAGAATAGAAGGGAAGAGTTTTTACCAAATCAAGATGTGAAGAGTTGAGGATAGCGCTCTCGGATAACATCCTCTCGTTCCCATGTGGCTTCTCCGGTGCATGTCTGTTCCAAGACACCAATACCAATGGTATAGCCTTGTTCTTCAGTGTCTTCACACTCTTATCCAAAATGGCCATCGGCTGCTCTTGATATGATAAATCTGGCTGCAGTTCCAGTTCGGAATGATCCAAAATATGACTATCATCCTTTACATACTTCCTCAACTGCGATACGTGAAAAACATTGTGCACTCCCTCCAAAGATGGAGGTAAAGCCAATCTGTACGATACATCTCCCACACGGTCCAAGATCTCGAATGGGCCGATGTACCTCGGGCTAAGCTTTCCACGAGTACCGAACCGGATAACTCCCTTGGTAGGTGATATCTTTAAAAACACATGGTCACCTGCCTGGAACTCCAATGGCCTTCTCTGTGTGTCAGCCCAACTCTTCTGACGGCTCTGAGCTGCCCTGAGATGATCTCTGATGATTCTGACTTTCTCTGTTGTCTGAATCAGAATCTCTGGCCCCAAAAGTCCCCTCTCACCGACTTCATCCCAACAAATCGGTGACCGACACCTCCTTCCATACAGTGCCTCAAAAGGTGCCATCTTGATACTTGCCTGATAGCTGTTATTATAAGAAAACTCAGCCAAGTGAAGATGATCTTCCCATGATCCTGGAATTCAATCATGCAGGCCCTTAGCATATCTTCAAGGATCTGGATAGTCCTCTCAGATTGTCCGTCTGTCTGAGGATGATATGATGTACTGAATTTCAGACGAGTTCCAAACTTTCTTGGAGACTCTCCCAGAAATGGATCTGAATCTGGTGTCTCTGTCTGATACAATACTGACTGGAACTCCATGCAGACGAACTATCTCCTTCATGTATTGTCTGCCAATACCTCCGTTGACTGTCCCACCCTGAATGGTATGAAGTGAGCTGACTTGGTGAGACGGTCAATGATTACCCACACAGCATTATTACCTTTAGGACTTCGAGGTAATGCCGTGACAAAATCCATGGTGATGTGCTCCCACTTCCATTCGGGTATTGGCAAAGGATGTAGAAGTCCAGCTGACCTCTGATGCTCTATCTTTATCTGCTGGCACACCAGGCACTTGGCTACAAACTGAGCTATCTCCCTCTTCATAGCATTCCACCAAAAACTGCTTCTTCAAGTCTGATACATCTTGTTTCCCCCTGGGTGGATGGAATATGCTGAACTGTGTGCTTCTGCCAAAATCTTCTGCCGAACTTCTCCTTGGGGAACACAAATCCTGCTACCAAAGTATAAGGCGCCATCCGGATGAATGCTGATATCAGTCCTCAATCCAGCCTCTACCTGAGCTCGGAATGTCTGTAACCTGGGATCTTCCTTCTGAGCTTCCCTGATCTCATCAATCAATGTTGACTGAATCTGCAAAGTCATGAACTGTCCTGCCTTCTCAGTCCTTCGAACTAACATCAAGTCCAATCTGATGAAGTCTTGAATCAACTCCTTTTGCTGAGTGAGCTAGACAAGCACTCTATTCTCAGGCATCCTGCTCAGTGCATCTGGAACTGTATTGACCTTGCCTGGATGATATTGCAAGTCAATATCATAGTCCGCCATCAGTTCCAGCCACCTCCTCTGCCTCATATCAACTCTTTCTGTGAGAAAATATACTTGAGGCTCTTGTGATCAGTGTATATCAACACTTTATCTCCCAGAAGATAATGCCTCCAGATCTTCAAGGCAAAGATAACAGCTGCTAGCTCCAAGTCATGAGTTGGGTAATTCGCTCATGAGTCTTCAGTTGCCTTGATGCATATGCTATAACATGACTATGTTGCATAAGCACACACCCAGGCCTTTACCTGATGCATCACTGTAGATGACCATCCCTCCTCTACCTGAGGGAGTCCTCAAGATTGGAGCTGAAATGAGCCTCTGCTTCAATTGCTCAAATGCTGCAGTACACTCCTCTGTCCATATGTACCTTTCCCCTTTCCTGGTGAGCCTGGTCAATGGAGCTGCAATCCTAGAGAAATCCTGGACAAAGCGTCTGTAATATCCGGCTAGTCCAAGAAAACTCTTAATCTCAGTCATGTCCTTGGAATGGGCCAATCCTTCACTGCCTGGACTTTGCTGGGATCAACTGAAAATTCCTTCTGCAGAAACTATGTGTCCAAGGAAAGCTATGCTGTCCAACCAGAAATCACACTTGCTCCTCTTAGCATGAAGCTGCTCCTGCTGGAGAGTCTGCAATACAATCCTCAAGTGTTCTGCATGCTCCTGTTGCTTTGAATAGATCAGGATGTCATCTATAAAAACAACAACAAACTGATCCAGATAGGGCGAGAACACTCGGTTCATCAAATCCATGAAAACTGAAGGGGCATTGGTGACTCCGAAAGGCATAACTAGAAACTCATAGTGGCCATAACGGGTCCTGAATGCAGTCTTGGGATATCCTCCTTCTTCACCCTCAGCTGATGGTAACCCGACTGTAAATCCAATTTAGAGAATACACGGGCTCCATGAAGCTGATCAAACAGATCATCAATCCTGGGTAAAGGATACTTGTTCTTGATGGTAACTTTGTTCAACTCCCTATAGTCGATACAAAGTCTCTTACCACCATCCTTCTTATTGGCCAACAGTACTAGAGCTCCCCATGGTGAAGTATGGCCGAATCAATCCCTTGTCTGAGTATTCCTGCAGTTGCTTCTTCAGAATCTCTAACTCCGTCGGTGCCATCCTGTACGGAGCCTTAGATATGGGAGCTGCTCCTGGAACTGTGTCAATGGAGAACTCAATCATCCTTTCCGGTGGCAGTCCTGAAATCTCAGCAAACACCTCTGGGAATTCATCCCACACCGGTATCTTCTGCTTCTGAACCTCCGAAGTAGCCATCCGTGTCTTTCCCTTGGTAGACTTCACTTCTCCACTGAATTGGAACTCCGGTTGATGAGGGATTCTGAAATTAATTTTCTTCTCCCTACAATCAATAACTGCATGGTACTGACTGAGCCAGGTCATGCCTAAGATTACGTCGTACCCTTTGGTGTCTAGTACGATCATATCTATGGCCAAGATCTTATCACAAAGTTCTACTGGACAATCAGCACAAACTCTAGAAGATATGACTACCCCATTCCTGTACTAACTCCCATTTGTGGTCTAAAGATTTAACAGGTATAGAATGCAAAGCCACAAAATGGTCTGAGATATAACAGTGGGATGCTCCTGAATCGAAGAGAGCGAGAACAGGTTTTGAATAAACTCTGATGTTACCTGTTATCACTTCCTCTGAAGCCTCAGCCTCCTCTCTGTGCAGAGTGTAAGCCTGACCTCTACCACGCCCTGCTGCAGTCCTGGCTCCTCTCTGGACTGGGCGAACAACATGCTGTGGCGGAAGGGGAAGAGCTCTCCTCATCACTGGTCCCTGATTCCTCTGCCCAAGTGGCCCTGGTAGCACTCTCTGTCCATTGGGTCCTGGAAGTGCTGGCAAAGTCTGGTTGGCTATCCCCAATCTCCTGTGTGGACAGGTCTCTATAGAATGATCCCGTGATCCACACACCAAACACAACCCATTTTGCCCTCCGGCAATTCTGTCGGATATGCCCTGGCTTCTGACAATAACTGCAGAAGAAAGAAACTGGTGGGCCGTCTGGTAAGGAGCTGGCCTGAAAGGTTGCCTCTGAACTTTCGCTGCTCTATATGGGCCTCCTCTTCCCATTGGTACAAATGGCCTCTTCATGGCCTGGTTCCCCATCTGGTCAACTTTCTTCTTCTCAAGCCCACGCTCAACTTCTCGAGCTATGGTGAGAACCTCCGAATAAGTCTTCAACTGCTGGGGCATCAGGAAAAACTTGTATGTCCATCTGCAGACCCTGCTGGAACCTGCTTGCCCGCTTCTCCTCATCCGTCACCATGTACGGAGCAAAGCGGCTCAATCTAAGAAACTCTGCAGCATACTCGTCCACGGACTTGCTCCCTTGCTGAAGCCTGATAAACTGCTCTTCCATGTCCTTCTGAGCAGTAGCTGGGAAGAATCTGTTGTAGAAACTCTTGGAGAACGTGTCCCAGGTGACAGGCTTTCTCCAGTCTGGCCTCTTCAGCAAGCCACCAAGTTCTGGCTATATCCTTCAACTGAATCTTGGCGACCTCAACTTGGTTCTCCTTTGGTACCCTGGCTGCATTCAGCAGATCTGTGGTATCCGTCAACCATTGTTCAGCATCCAATGGTTTCTCGCCTCCCGTGAAGATAGCTGGTTGCAGCCGTCTGAAGTCCGATACATTTCCCGGCCTCTGCTCCTCGGTGCTGCCAATTCTTGCCTGAGGAGTTCAGTCTGCTGCTGCTGGTTTTCCATCATGGTCTGAATGACCCTTAGAATATCCACATTCTCCCCTGTGGGTCCATTCGATGCTTGCCCCGAGTGGTTACGGCCCGTCCTTCGCTCCATACCGAGTTAGGAATAGAAAACTGGAATTCGAAAACAATTGGAAGGAGTTTAGGATACAAGGGAATGAATCAAGGAAGGAATCAAGAAGGACTTAATAACTTTGTATATTGTAGTTGGCATCAACAAATTATTAAAATTTGCGCTCGATTGTACTTCAGGTGTGAGAGCCTGGGCTCTGATACCAACCTGTAACGCCCCGATTCCACTGATACGGGGACGTCACTGCGACGTATATACGTAGGCCAGAAATTGCCCCACACGTATATACGCTAAGCAAAAAGTACAACAAGAAACAGAGTACACGACAAAGCGTGGTATCAATACATATGCCAACACAAGAAGTTCACATACAAAGTTATCACAGGATATTATAAAGTATTACACAATACATGTGTATTACATCATAACCAAGTCCAAAAGAAATATATACAAATATGTATACAAAAGCTCACAAGTAGAAAGAGGATCTCGTGAGTCAAAAGGTAAGTCTGGCACGAAGGGACTGGAACTAGTCCGCCTGCTCGCTAAAGTAAGCTTGGTCCTCTGTGGATGGCTCCACTTCGTTCCAAGCTTCAGAATCTGAATGTGCAAATCCAAGGAGTCAAGACATATAAACAATAAACGGACTACAGCCAAGTGGCTAAGAGACATGTATAAGTAGTATGAAACCATATAAGGAATATCAGCTAACAAGTATGAAGAAGCATGAAGAGATAAAGTCCTAATAAATTAGATTTACAGTTAACATCTTATTATTACTACTTGTCTTACTGTGATATCTAGCTATGTGACCCAGCGTCCCAGAGCACATAGATCCATATCCTAGTAAAGCAAGGTTGTTATTGGAAACAGCGGTTGTATCGACGAACTATGTTTACAGTGGACCCCGTACATGCCCGGGATAACGGTCCAGGATTGTTCCGTTGCTTGGTGACGGAAGCCAGCCGCTAGGCTAAAAGGAGGGACTTATGTATGCCCTTATCATGATGGTACCAGTAATAGAGGGAGCAAGCACTCCCCTCGGTCCCCTGGAGGCCCACAGGTCAGACCGGAACATGAGTTGCACAACATTCCTAAAAGCCACTGTAAACACGAACACATATCGATATCCGCATGTTTTCCCCCGACCCATGTGTAAGTTGGTCCATTTTATGCAAAAGTCAAGTGTATCATGCTTGGTTCAAGGGATGGCATGATAAGTGGTGATATTCACATTTTAACAAGTTATGGAGCGATGATATGTAATAACAAGTCATGAAGTAATATGAGATAATGTCTATCAAGTAACATGTCATGCAGTACCAGTTAAGAAGCAAAACAAGAATAATATGCCACACGTGTATCAACAATAAGATCCAAATTTTAGGACAGAATCAACCAAGTCAAACAGTCAGAATTAGTCGACTAGGTGGAAGGGTTAGTCGACTAATAGGGGTCTTAAGTCGACTACTAGTCTGGATGAGTCGACTAAAACTGGGAAACAGAGAGTTGGGTTCTGTTTCAGGGAAAGTTAGTCGACTAGGGTTGTAAGTGTAGTCGACTAACAGGGAACTACTAGTCGACTAATGGATACCTAAGTCGACTAAGTCTGAGATACAGAGAGTTGATGTTTTATTTCAGGAAAACAGGAGTCGACTGGGGGGAAATGGGTAGTCGACTAGGGGTCTCTAGTCGACTGGAAATCTGGCCTAGTCGACTAAAACTGTGAAATCAGAAAAGTTTAAGTTTCAACTAAGGTGGGTTAGTCGACTAGTCCTAGGTCTAGTCGACTAGTCGTGGGAAAACAGCAAACAGAACAGATTTCTAGGGTTTTGTTTGAGGGTCTAAAAATGTGATTTTTATGGCTCAAGTGAACATGAATTGTCAACACAAGTATACAAGGAGTCTACAAGTCTTGGTGAGTAAATATACTCACCTCGAACGGTTAATCGAAGTTTCTATGCGAGTTCGGAAGAGATCGTAGTCGACGGTATCACCCACTCGATCCTTGGCGATACTTCCGACGAAGAGAGATGCGCTCCAAATCAGTAGCTTGAGCTAGAGGTGAAGATCTTGTGGTGTTCTTGGAGTTAGGGTTGAGTTTGAGATGGAGAAGGAAGAGGTGAGGGCTAATCTCTTGGTGAAGTGAAGGAAAAAAAGAGAAAAGAATTGTAAAGGAAGGTTTATATAGGATTTGATTTTTGTAAAGGAGATGTAAATAGGGTAAATGTGAGGGGGTTTATTGCAAAATGGGAGAGGGGATGGGTGTCCCTCTCCTTGGCCACTTGGCCGGCCATGGGGAGAGAGAGAGAGAGAGAGGTGCATTAAATGGGGGTTGGTGAGATTATGTGGAGTTGGAATTTTGGAAGAGATTTGTATTTGGAAAAATGGGAAAAATTTGTGGTTGTGGAGAAAGAGGAATAAAGGAAAAGGAAAAAATGGAAAGAAATTCATAAGGAAGATATTTACTCTAACTTGGAAATTGAAAATATTGAAAACATGGATTCCTAGGTTTAAATCAAGTATGCGGAAAACATTTCGGAAAATACCGAAATCGTCCGAAATTCAAGTATCTCGGAACGACTCGTAAATTTTACCAAAAATCAATAATAATATGAAGACTAATAGTGAAATCCTTTTTAAGAAATACTTTATAGTTTTAAAACTAAAAATCCCGGAATCAGTGATTTACCGACTCCGTTGAAATTTTCATAAATTCATAAAATTCTCAGAAAAAGTATTTAAGTAGGAAATATCATTCTAAGAAATAAGGTCTAAAGACTCTTCTAGAAATTCTTAACCGTTTGTAAAATAAAAATCCAGGAATCGATCAGCGATACTGGTCGACACCGTTTTTGAAGAAATTTATTTTAATTCAGGAAAAATCCAGAAAATCATAGAAAATCTAATATATTGGAAAATGATATTTGAAAGTGAAAGCGGTCAAATACAGGAAGTAATCGAAAAAATACGGTCGAAAACTGAATACGCAACTAAGTACGTATTCTGGGAACAGGCATTACATGGTCACTGAGTTATCTTTCTCATTTATACCGTTGAATAGGTAGCTCGCCCAAGACATCTGCTTAACACCCCTGTTCCTCCAAGAGGTTATTTGACCGCAGATGTGGAAGTGACACAAAACTTCTCAGTATGTCTCATATACTTGAGGGCTCTCCTTCTTAAGAGATGAAGTTCTTCAGAAGTCGGAACGTATTCTTCATAAGGGGCATCTCCCATAACAAGCCCTAAGACTTCATACAAGTCATGAAGAGCGAGCCCCATCTCTCCGACCGGGGTAAAAAATGTGCCCGTCAAAGGATTATAGTGCTCCAGGATGCCATAGAAATTATGAGAGCTTTGCGGGAGGCCATACTGCACAGCCCTGACTGAGTGGTACAGCCCCACCTGTTCCAGCAGAGCTCCAAGTTCGACAAGGACAAATCCAACCAACTTGCCCCACCAGGATCTGGTGGAAGAATGAACCCACCCGAGCGGGCAAAAGTCGACGGGAAAATCACCCTTGACCTTCATGAACTGGTTGAGGAAGGTGGTGTCAAGTTGAGGGGTTTTCCCTCTCGGGTATTCAGACCTGACCAATCAGGGGAATAAACCAAAGACCTCTTTCCCATGGCCGACAGAATATACTTCTTTGGCACCTAGTCTGCCAAGAGAGACACTGGAGACAAATCGGGAAAGATCCCAGTCCATCGCACGGTGAACAAACATATGCTGAAGATAAGATAGGGGATACATTCTCTGCATATTGGGAAGAAAGAACCTCATGTCCCCTATCTGACAGAGCCATTTATAATCTTTGTCGTGCAAAATCCTATCTTCCTCGTCAATATCGTCACCAAAGAAGAAGACAGGCTTCCGTAATGGAGTGCGAGAATCTGTCTTAAACAGTCCATCAAAGATAATCTCTCGGAGGGTCATCATATTGGCTTTAGAGACCTCCTTTCGCTCCTTCGACTTACCAGTAGTCACATGAGCAGTTTTCTGCAGCACGAAGGTCAGATTACAATCAGCGCCACCTACATGCCCAAAATGGCACTTTTTGGACAAAGGGTTGGAGGAGTATCGTACTGAAAAGAGAACAACACTTGGTTAGAAACCTAACAGAAAATGGCTAAGTGTTTGAAAACCAAACGCAGGGGGAATCCAGACGCGGAGACCAGCAAAATCTGCGTCCAGACTCAAAGAATGCGAGGCTAAGCCCGCGTTCCAAAATTCAGAACATAGAAAAAGTTTCTAAGTATAGGATTCAGACGCGAGATTCATTAAAACTTGCATCTGATCTTATAAGACGCAAGAATTATAAGAAGTCTATGTCTGAACTCCTCACACTTAGAAAAATTTTTGAGTGATGACTCAAGACACAGGGCTCAATGAGGCCCATGTTCAGCAAACAGATACGGATTCAGATTGATGAAGCAAAGATGCAGAAGTCATCAAACTCGCATCTTGTCCACCAATTCAAGAACCGCGTTTGACGATCAAACACGGGCACGAGCCCCGCGTTGGCGGTTCACATTCAAGAGGTGTAGGATCACCTAGAGGGGGGGGTGAATAGGTGATGGCTAATCTAATGGTCACTAAATGCCAAATAATGCGGAATTAAAAACTATTATGACCTAAACTAAACACCACGTATAACACAAGAGTGTAGCCGAATTTCCCGTGAAGGGCTCTGGACTAACTCCTCTAGATTCCCCTAGATAAGGGTTGAGGTGCCGCGTTAGCTCTCTTGGTTAAATACAAGTGTTAGCAAACAATCCCAAGCATGTATATCAATTAAGCACACAAGTATATCATGCATATAAAGATAAACACAAGTGATAGCATGCAAGATATAAACAAGAGACAAAGAGAGAGAGAGAGAGAGAGAGAGAGAGAGAGAGAGAGAGTGAGCAATCGCAAACACAAGGGATTTGTTTCGACGTTCGAGCACACTTGCTCTACATCCCCGCCTTCGACACATGAAGGTTTCCACTATAAACGATCCCACCGGATCACTCGGTGCCGCAACACCTACAACGAGTTCCCACTAGAACTCCTTGGACTCTCTCTAGTCTGTACACACCGCAAGCCCACAAGCTCACCGAGGCCGCACCTCAAACACGGAGTTCACACACGAACTCGAAACACCGCGAACGCACTCGTCCGCCTCCTCAAAGAACAAAGAACAAGTCTTTGGTGATCACAACACTTTGATCACCTAAAAACTATCTCACTACAACACTCCTATAAGATGAATAATCAATGGGTTGCTCAAGTGTTTGTGTGAGAAAACAAGAATGAGAATGGTGGAGGAAAACTCAAGAAAATCTCTTTTAATCACTCTTGATAAACTCCCCTTTTGATTGGAAGTATTAGCTCTCAATTTAGTGGAGAAAACTGTTTTAATGAAGTAGGAAAAACTGGCTCAAAACCCACTAAAAAATCTTAGAGAAAACAGCCCCCAAATGGCCCAATTTATAGGGCTCCAAAAACTAGTCGTTGGAGGCCTGACAGAACTGTCGGTCGACCGCCCGGTCGACCGGCAACGGTCAGAAATCCGACCGTTGGGGCTGCGGTCGACCGGTCGGTCGACCGAGGCCAGGATACAGAGAGCAAGTCTCTCTGTCCGGTCGACCGGGGCCTTTCCAAAGAGTAGAGCTCTCTGGACGGTCGTCCGGGTCAGTCGACCGGCCTTCCTGCCAGAACTGGGCGTGCACGTCTGTGCACGTCGGTCGACCGATCCGGTCGACCGACTTCAAGCTGCAGTCGACCGTCCGGTCGACCGGCTAAAGCCAGACAGAATTCTTAAGGGATAAAAATCTTGGTCTTTTTGAATGAAATAAAATCCCATAAAATCACAAGAAATCTACAAAAATAGTTTTACCAATATACTTTGATAAACAAACATGCTTGCACAAAATCAAGGCATGTTACAAATGATTTGGACTATTTTTGTAAATTGAAAATATTGGCTCAAAATAAAAACGGTATTTTTCAAAACTTGATTTTTCCAAACTTCTCCAAATACAAAAACAAGATATTTAAACTCATTTGAAGCATAGAGTGTATGGATATGATCCACTACACAAACATGGTGAAATATCTATGTTTTTGACATTAAGCTCTAAATATGGTTTTGGTTAAAACATATAAACTTAAATACCAAAAACCAAACATGTATTTTTCCAAAGTAAAAATTCTTTTCTAAAACAAAACTATCAAGAGTGTGTGTGTGTAAATGTACTTGAGCAATCCACCAACTATTCTATCCTTTACATTTTATCTAAAAATAAAATCTTACTAAAAACAAACCTAGACTCAAGTCTTCATCTTCTTGAAGTCTTCACTTGAAGCCTTCTCATCTTCTTGACTTGGTCCAAACATGATCCAAAAGCTCTTTGGATCACACCGTGCTAGCTCCAAAACTTGACTTCAAATCCTTTGTTGAAGCTATTCACCTACTAAGATCTTGATCATAAATTTGTCACTAATTAAACACAAGATCATTAGTACTATAACTACATGAGTTGATCATCATCAAAACTAGAGTGATAGGCTTTTGGGCCAACAATCTCCCCCTTTTTGATGATGACAAAACTCATGAAGTTATATATGCATGGATTAAAGTAAAGCTTCAAAGAAGCTCCCCCTTAACTCATGCATCACAAATAAATAATAAATATGCTATGTATGCTCATAAACATGCATGCAAATGAAGGAGTAAACATGCTAATCAATAATAAAACAAAATCACAAAATCTTTTTCTCCTATTTGCAAAACAAAACATATATGCATAAACACAAATACTACTCCCCCTTAAGCAAGGAAAACATGCATATATCTCAAATACTACTTGCAAATACTACTCCCCCTTAAGCAAAACATATATGCATAAACACATATATGCATAAACACAAATACTACTCCCCCTTTTTGTCAATCATCAACAAAGGGGTTAAGGTAAAAACAAAATCAAATAAATTTTTCTCTCCCTTTTTGTCCGAAACAAGGAATCAATAAAGGGGTAATCAATAAAAGGTTATATGCAATATACATTCATGAAGAGGAAGACGCTAAGTTAACTTCCCTACACATATGCATTACATGAAGAAGGGATGACAAGCCCCAATTCACATAACACATATTATGTAATGCATAAGAGGAGATGTGAAGCTCCCCCTACACACGTGTACCACATAAAGAAGAGTTGTCAAGCTCCTCAATATACAATACACTCAACATGAATCTATATGTAGAAGAGATGTTAAGCTCTTCTTACATATAGGCAATACAACTCAAAAAATATTTTGATTTTTCTTATAAAATAAAATTTTGAATTTTCTTAATAAAACAAATCTTGAGAATTTTTCTTAAAATTTTTATTTTCTTATCATAAACAACTTTGTGCTTTAAACATGTAAAATAATTTTAACTCAAGCACAAATAACTCATATATATGTATGAAAAATGAGTATATCAATTGAAATTGATACATACATATATAAGAAAATAAAATATGAGTATATACAAAAATAGAGTCAATTGATACCAGTTGAAACGATTCAATGATACCAATTGAAACAATAATAGGATCATGTGTATATCTCATAAACATTGAAGAATAAATAACTAGTTAAATTAATTTTTGAAAAACTAGTTAAAGATCCTTCAAAAACATGAAACCAAATCATATGTTTTTCATGAATCATACCAAATACACAAGAGTTGACACTCAAAAATGATAAGGCTCATAAAAGTGTTCATGAAATAGTGTCATGACAAACAAATGAAGTGTGAGTGTTCAATAATCATGTAAATAGCATTTTCATGAAAATATTCATTTAGGCTCAAAAAGAACATGAATCTTTTATTTTATCAAACAAAACATAAAAATTCATTTTTTTTATTAAAACAAAACAAACTTCTAGGTATATGTATGATTTATCTAAATCTAATAATATGCATACATATCCCAAACATAAAAGAGTCTATGATATAATTTGCATGAAGGCAAGAGACTCAAAAAGGGTACACATGTATATTTATTAGATTTGAATACAAAATACATATACATGAAGCAATACATGAAAATAGGCAAAACAAGTTAAATGAGAGAATCATCAAAACTAGGCTATTCATGGGCATATAGTGAGTATAAATGAGCAATGAAGTGCAAACATATATAAATCAAATATTCTCACTACTTGAACATGTATATACATAAATTTTAATGGAATCTACATCTAAACATGTATTTACCATAAGAAATTCAAAACAAATAAAACATGAACATGCTAAATGATATTATCAAATGAAAGCATGTAAATAAATTAGGAGTTTTAGAGATAGTTACCAAACCAAAGAACTATGCTCCAAATCTCCAAAACACGGTGGTTGTCCCACCAAACATCCTTGATAGCGGTGCATCAAATATGTGTCCATCGAGTCCATGTGCAACCATCACCAAGGCACCATTCCTCTCACGTCGTGTGAGAGCCCTCACCTACATCAAAAACACAAGGTGGGGGTTTTGGTACCTATTTTTTCTTTGGTCCTTGGGGGTTAGTCTTGTAAGAAACATTTTTATTAGCAAAATGTTTGGGTTCCTTATCAAAACAAAATTTTGCTAAATGGTCTTTGCAGCCACAATGTGTACATTTGTACACCTTAGGATGCATATGTGTATGTTTGTGATCGTGGTGTGCAAAGTGTGCATATGCATGATGATGTGCATGTACATGTGGAACTTGTTCCTTTGAAAACAAGGTTTCCAATCTCTTATGGTTAAATGCACATGAGCTCAAGGTTGAGCTCAAACAATCAATTTTATTTTTCAAAATTTAATCTCACTATTATCAATGGTGGCATGTAAAGCATGGTGAGATTGAGAATCATTTTTCCTTTTCTTTTTAGAAAAACTTTCTTTTTCACAAAATTTTCATTTTAAACAAGAGTTTTCTTGAAAAACAACTTCTTTTTGTTTTTCACCAAAACAATTTATTTTTCAAATTTGCGTTTCCTTCACAAAGATCATCCAATTTGAAAGCAAGGAAACATTTTCATTTTTCAAAATTTCTTTTTCGTTTTCTAAACATGCAATATTATTTTTAAAAGAATCATTTTCATTAAGCATGCAATCAAACTTCTTTTTCAAATTTTTATTATCTTTCTTAAGCATGTCATGTTTCTCTAATAGTTGTTGACAAAATGAAGCAAGTTCAACATATGACATGTCATTTTTATCTACCTCAGATTCGGTAGTTACCTCAAGGGGGTTATCCCCTTGGACCATATAGCACAAGTTGGAGGTGTCGCTTCCAACGTCCGAATCGCTCCCGGCATAATATAGATCCTTTTCGTCAAGGGAGATGAGAGTGTTCCATGCTACAAAAGCCGAATCAATATTAGAAACCCTACATAAATAATCATCATTTAGGGTTGACTTTAAAGCATAAATGACCTTTGCATTAGCCTCAATATTCTTGCCATTTAAACAATATGCATCATTAGTTGTGGCAAGATAAACATGAATGCCTAGGGCTTTGAGGTACAAAGACATCTTAACCTTCCAAATTTGGATATTAAGAATGTCAAACAAGGGTGGTGACATGAAGTCCATGGTGTGTGTACAAATATTGTGATTAGCCTAAAAAAAAGAGGATCTTTAACTCTAGGTTGTAAGACCCAAATTCAGAGCACTTGGCTCTGATACCAATTGTAGGATCACCTAGAGGGGGGGTGAATAGGTGATGGCTAATCTAATGGTCACTAAATGCCAAATAATGCGGAATTAAAAACTATTATGACCTAAACTAAACTTTTAAAACTAAACACCACGTATAATACAAGAGTGTAGCCGAATTCCCCGTGAAGGCCTCTGGACTAACTCCTCTAGATTCCCCTAGATAAGGGTTGAGGTGCCGCGTTGGCTCTCTTGGTTAAATACAAGTGTTAGCAAACAATCCCAAGCATGTATATCAATTAAGCACACAAGTATATCATGCATATAAAGATAAACACAAGTGATAGCATGCAAGATATAACAAGAGACAAAGAGAGAGAGAGAGAGAGTGAGCAATCACAAACACAAGGGATTTGTTTCGAGGTTCGAGCACACTTGCTCTACATCCCCGCCTTCGACACACGAAGGATTTCCACTATAAACGATCCCACCGGATCACTCGGTGCCACAACACCTACAACGAGTTCCCACTAGAACTCCTTGGACTCTCTCTAGTCCGTACACACCGCAAGCCCACAAGCTCTCCGAGGCCGCACCTCAAACACGGAGTTCACACACGAACTCGAAACACCGCGAACGCACTCGTCCGCCTCCTCAAAGAATAAAGAACAAGTCTTTGGTGATCACAACACTTTGATCACCTAAAAACTATCTCACTACAACACTCCTATAAGATGAATAATCAATGGGTTGCTCAAGTGTTTGTGTGAGAAAACAAGGATGAGAATGGTGGAGGAAAACTCAAGAAAATCTCTTTTAATCACTCTTGATAAACTCCCCTTTTGATTGAAAGTATTAGCTCTCAATTTAGTGGAGAAAACTCTTTTAATGAAGTAGGAAAAACTGGCTCAAAACCCACTAAAAAATCTTAGAGAAAACAGCCCCCAAATGGCCCAATTTATAGGGCTCCAAAAACTAGCCGTTGGAGGCCTGACAGAACTGTCGGTCGACCGGCAACGGTCAGAAATCCGACCGTTGGGGCTGCGGTCGACCGGTCGGTCGACCGAGGCCAGGATACAGAGAGCAAGTCTCTCTGTCCGGTCGGGCCTTTCCAGAGAGCAGAGCTCTCTGGACGGTCGTCCAGGTCGGTCGACCGGCCCTCCTGCCAGAACTGGGCGTGCACGTCTGTGCACGTCGGTCGACCGGTCCGGTCGACCGACTTCAAGCTGCGGTCGACCGTCCGGTCGACCGGCTGAAGCCAGACAGAATTCTTAAGGGATAAAAAATCTTGGTCTTTTTGAATGAAATAAAATCCCATAAAATCACAGAAAATCTACAAAAATAGTTTTACCAATATACTTTGATAAACAAACATGCTTGCACAAAATCAAGGCATGTTACAAATGATTTGGACTATTTTTGTAAATTGGAAATATTGGCTCAAAATAAAAACGGTATTTTCCAAAACTTGATTTTTTCAAACTTCTCCAAATACAAAAACAAGATATTTAAACTCATTTGAAGCATAGAGTGTATGGATATGATCCACTACACAAACATATTGAAATATCTATGTTTTTGACATTAAGCTCTAAATATGATTTGGTTAAACATATAAACTTAAATACCAAAAATCAAACATGTATTTTTCTAAAGTAAAAATTCTTTTCTAAAACAAAACTATCAAGAGTGTGTGTGTAAATGTACTTGAGCAATCCACCAACTATTCTATCCTTTACATTTTATCTAAAAATAAAATCTTACTAAAAACAAATCTAGACTCAAGTCTTCATCTTCTTGAAGTCTTCACTTGAAGCCTTCTCATCTTCTTGACTTGGTCCAACACGATCCAAAAGCTCTTTGGATCACACCGTGCTAGCTCCAAAACTTGACTTCAAATTCTTTGTTGAAGCTATGCACCTACTAAGATCTTGATCATAAATCTGTCACTAATTAAACACAAGATCATTAGTACTATAACTACATGAGTTGATCATCATCAAAACTAGAGTGATAGTCTTTTGGGCCAACAAGAGGGACTTAGGTGTTGAAAGAACTCTATAAGCCCCTTTAATGGCGGAAACCCAGATCAGATGGTTGTACTACCTGAAATAGGGGCCTCCTGCGTGGAAGAACCGCCCATTTAAGTCTCAAGAGCGACAGCCTTCGAGGACGAAGCAACATACTTGGCTTTTGGTGCCATCACAACCGTGGAATCGGTGTTGAAGATGGTGAAAAAGGAAAAAAGCTTCGAGCTTTTCTTAATCCTGAAAGGCTCAGTGAAGAAGAAGAGTCTAATGATGACTCTTGAAAGATTGTTGTCTTTTATAGGCACAGTGATTCGCAGAGATATGCGGCGCTTGGCTCGACGCCTAATCCCTGTCTGACGCGTGACATGCATATTAAATGCAGCGCAAAATTCGCGCGCCAAAAGAGATGTCCCCTCAATTCTGCTGGACGCGTGGTAACGCGCCCACAACACAGATTCGTGTTCAATAGAAAATCGCGTCCCTCCGAAGATCGCGCCTCTTCAACTAGGCCAAAGTCGCACCTACTTCACAGAGCGAAAGTTGCGTCTTCATCCCAAAGACGCATCCCTACAAGAGGTGCGTCTTTAAAGCAGCATGACCACTTCGTCTATAGGACTTGCATTCAGTCCTTACTTCTGCAATTCAGTTCAACAGTACACTAGGACAAGCAGATGACTGTTTACCCCTGGTTCAAAGGACACCAACAACAAACTCAGAGCACTGGGGAGGTCTAGACTGTGTATCTACATACTCACCACGATCATTTCTGGCGGCTTCAAAGGGTTTCATAGTACACTCACGAAGACCATATTCCAGTCAGGATCAAGCTCAGAGCATCTCAAATGATTGTCAGTCCAATCATGAGAAGTATGAACTCAACCAAAGTCCAAAGTATTTCGAAATCTGTCCCAGTCAATCGCGGAATATCGAAAACTTTGGAGGGGGTTCTGTAGGTTGTCTAAAAATCACTAAAGACAATTCATCAAAAAGCAGAGTCCAAACTCCAGACGCAGGGCTAATCATAGTCATCACAATAGCATCAAGATGCGAGGGTCGAAACCCGCATCTCAGCATCACTACAGCACAAGGCGCTACAGCATCAAGGCGCAAGGGTCGAAACCCGCGTTCACTGCAGCATCAAGACGCGAGGGTCGAAACCCGCGTTCACTGCAGCGTCAAGACGTGAGGGTCGAAACCCGCGTCTCAGTATCACTGCCGCACCAAGACGTGAGGGTCAAAACCCGTGTCTCAGTGTTACTTCAGCGCCAAGGCGCGAGGGCCGAAACTCGCGTCTCAGTTATAACTACCCTCGTTATTGGGTCAATCACTGCCCACATAATGAGAAAGTTAACCCCCATTATGGAGCATTTTTAGGGGGCACGTTCACCCCTGAAACCTCTATAAATAACCCCGTTTGCTAGGGAGAAGGGTCAGTTAATGAGATAATTCTTGGAGAAGAATTTCGCTTGTGAGCTGTAGAAGCCCCGAAACTTCCACCAAAAAGAAAGAGAGTTCAGCTCTTCAAGCAACTTGCTGCATACAAGTTAATCTTTACCTACAATCTCTTTCAGATTCCCGGTCGACAGGAGCTGTGTTACTCCGTCTAGAGAGGATTCCCAAGAGGCCCTGACGTTCACCCGGTCAACGAAAAATAAGATTCACTTCCACCGCCACATCAAGGACCCAGCATTAAATAAAGGGTAGATTCAAGTCTAAACATCTTCCCTCCCTTGTAGTCGGAGTGTTAATCCACTGTTATCTTTCATTTGATTCAAGAAATTTTTACAAGGAACTTCCTCCCACCAAACAATCACCAAGACCACTGGCCATGCCCAACTCCGGCAACCCCTCACCATCAGCCCCATATTGTAACAGAATTGATATGCTCCGATACCAATTGTTGCATGCATAATCCAAAATATCATACTTACTATGATACCAATAGTTGGGAGATACGAGATCCCCACCGATGACCTCAATCTCGCCATGAGATCGAATACCTCGAGCGCACAAAATGAATATTAAAAGATACAAGAAGAAGAACACACAATTTAACATGGTTCGTCCCAAAGTTAGCCTGCGTCCACGGGAAGAGAACTTGAGAGAGCTTTTGTTGATAAACTTGATATAAAGAGATCTAACCTTCCTCTTAATGACACAAGAGTATTCACCTTCCCCTTGAATCTATATCTAAATTACAAGAGTATACCTTCTTTGTAGCACCCCATTCCCAGGATACGTACCCAGATACGTGTCCAAATTTTTTTTGACCGTATTATTTCAATTTTCTTTCAATATTTATTTTTAAGTTGTGATTTCTCATATTTTTGGTATCGGATCTGGATTCTCAGTTTTAGAGTCAGCCCTGACTTGGACCGGGAACCTGATACCGGCATACCGTCCGATTTGACCTTTCTGGAAGTTCAATTTGATCGATTTTAGATTCAAATACTATTTTTTAAGATTAGATTTTTATGATTTTCTAGAATTTTTCAGAATTTTTCTGTAAAATCTCCAAAATCGGTGTCGGTCGGCATCACTGACCGATTCCCAAATTTTTAGTTTTCAAATGAAATTAAATTTTTAGAAATGGCTTTCACATTACTTCTTAAAGTCTCATTTTCTATCTACAAATATTTTTTGAGATTTTTCAGAATTTATCAAAATTTGACTGATTATGGTGTCGGCAAGTATCACTAGAAGATTACAGAATTTTTAATTTAAAAATTAAATTGAATTTCTTGAATATGATTTCACTATGCATCTTAAAATAATATTTGCTATTTTTGAGAATTTTTCGGAACGTTTCTGAAACAGTCAAATTTTTGCCTATTTAAATAATAATATTATTTACCGATATTTTCTTTTCTTACTTTTTCCTTCTCCACTCCCCTACTTTATACTCTCATGATATTCTAATAAATTAATTATTTAATAATAAATTTTTTATTTTCTTTTCTTTTTTCCTTATTTCCTTTTCCTTTATTTTTCTTTTTCTTCCCCCACACTCCACCTCCATGTCCTGCTCCCTCTTCCACAAGCCGCAGCCGCCTGCAGCAGCACAGCAGAAGCATGATGGGCTGCTGCTGCAGCCCATCCCCCTATCCCCTTCTATCATCTCTGCCTATTTCTTCCTCCCTATTAAATTCACCCATTCTCCTTCGCATTTTCCATTTCAATTTCAAACTCTAACACTTCAACCAACCCACTTCCTTTATCACCACCGCCGCCTCCACCATCACCGTCGCCGCCGCCGCCCCCCATAGCCGCTAGCCACCACCTCCCCCACTCCCTCTCTCCACTCCTCCACCTCCTTTTCATTCAACCACCACTCCTCCACCTCCTTTTCATTCAACCACCACTCCTCCACCTTCAATTTCCACAAAACTCATATCTTCATCACCCTCTTCTTCTTCAAAATTCTCCATCAATTCTCCACCTCTTCCACTTCCACCACCACTCTATCATCTCCTCCTCCTCCTCCAACTCCCACAATCACCAACCACCACCAACCACCACCATCAACCACCACCCACCACCTCCTTCAATAACAAATACCACTCAACAACAACAATACAAACTCCACCACCCCCTCCTTCCCGGTGGCGCCTCCTCCTTCTTTTCTTCCTTCCTTCCTTCTTTCTTTCTTTCTTTTATTTCTTTCCTTTTTCTTTCTTTCCATTTTTACCCATCCCCTCATTCCCAAATTACTTCCCCTTAATTTCAATCACACCCCTCCCCTTTTAATTTTTATTCCCTTCTAAAAATACCTTATATTCTCTCTTTCTCTCTCTCCTTCCTACAACTTTCTCTCTCCTCTCTCTCATCTCTCATTCCCTCTCTAATATTTTTATATATATATTTATATTTATATATTTTAATATATAAATATGGGCTAATAGCTTGCTTGCACGTGTTCGCAGAATTTTCTGGGTTTTACTCGGTATTTCGTTCCAATATTAAGCGAGTACATTTCTTGCTCTATTACCATCATTTCATGATGCATAATTATTATCTTATTTTTAATATATGATGTCTCTTTATACAAGTTGGTACATGTTATATAAATGATTTCAAAAAAATTATCATGCTATATAAATAGCTGTCGGTTGTTATTATACTTTATCAAACCGGTATTATACCGGGCATGCTTAGATCTGCTCCCGCTTCACTCGGCTTCACATGGCTAATTAAAAGATAAATTTATTATTGTTAGAAATATGGTTGTGAAGAGATTGAAATGTTTATACCGTTCTCCTGTACCATGTTACGTGACCAGTTGATACCTAAAATTTGATGTTGTGACTCTCACCAACATATTAGTTACCTAATCCTGACATGTATACACTTGATACCTGCCATGCTTTGCTTAACACTTGATATCTGACACTGGTACTTGCCATGCTACACTTAACACTTGATATCTGACACTGGTACTTACCATGCTATTTTGACACTTGATATTTGACACCAGTACTTGCCATGTTATACTTGACTCATGACATCTGACACAGGTACTTGACATGCTATCACTCACTTGACATGCTATTACACACATGACATGCTATCACCTAGTACTAGTATACTTGACCTGATATTGTGGCACCTGACTGGTTACTGTTATACCTGACACCTGTATTATATGCATATTGATGATTATTTCTTTTATGGGGACTTGGCATGATTATTATACTGTTACCAGATATTTGGTACTCCTGAACCCCTGTGCTCCTGAACTCCAGTATTCCTGAACCCCTCTAAATGGGAGACTCCTGGTATTATGCTCCTGATATTACCTGTTAATCCCCGTAATTGGATAATCATGGTTATTGGATTACTATATACACTTGTGGATATTATCTTCGGGCAATGTGTGTGTGTGTGTAAAATAAAGTACTCAACTTACACTAGGGTGGGGGAAACTGATGGAAACCTATATGATGTCATATTTATAATGGTGATATTTCTGAAGTGTCATGTGGGGCGCGTAATGATAAGTCCCTGGAAGCAGTAGCCTAAATCTGAAGTGTCATGTGGGGCGCGTAATGATAAGTCCCCAGAAGCAGTAGCCTGTACTCCTGAACTAGTTGTGGGCAGAGACGGGACCCACTATAAATTTGAGCCATCAGATTTATCAGTTTCCAAATAATAACTCGTCTTCTTCATAAGTGGATGTATGTGTGCCGGTAGCACATACAAAAGCATATGGATCGGATGAATAACATAAAATAACCAAACGGTAATAATATTAGGAACGTGTGATATTTGGTCTCTCCTTTGTTCGGGTCCTGGTATTCATATATTATACCCAGGTAAGTTCTACAGAGTGCGAGCTCTAGTATAGACTATCCGTGATGTGAGGCACTGATAGAGAGGCGATTGAAATATCAAACGGTACTGATTATTATTATTGAATAACTTAAAATGCAACACCTTTATATTTCAGTTATAGTGTTATGCCCTGAGTTGACACCTTACTTTATGACATATGATGATTACTCTAGACACACTATAGTTCTGTTACTCTTAAGATAACTCAAGTTGTATAAATTCAGACGATGGCGACATGAGATATGAGGTATATAGATGAGGGTTTCCTTATTTGGATTATCTCCTTAACGTATCAGTCCCGTGAATCTATAATCTGAGCTTGTACAACTAGTTTTGTCCATACTTGTATTTATCGCATGTTTAACTTATTTACCGCATGTTTATATGTACCTATGCTCTTCATACTGCCTTCTATGCATGTTTTTCAGTTTCAGATTCATCGATAATCATGATTTACTGTCGTTCCTTTAATTTTCTGTATGTTACTTGTCATTGCTTGTACCTGCATGCCTGGACCACATCACTTGATCATGTACACGTGTGCCTGTTATGCACGCCATTTATTATATGTACTCGCTGGGGTGCTAACAACTCTGGATTCTCATGTCCAGATCCTAGAGACCGGACCTTTGTGGCCTTACTGTAGCTGATTAGAGGCTCAACGGATCCTCCCATGGTGGTCAGAGCGCAGCAGAAGCTTAGACATCGCCGCGCTCTTCCTTCCAGTTCCTCTCCTGTTTGGCTCCCGAGGCCCTCTTGCTACTCATGAACACCTCTCAGCTTTTGTATACCTCTTCATATGATGTACTTTTGTATTAACTGGTGATGTAATATTCCTGTAATATTATATCACTCTCTGTGATAACCATGTACTTGTACTTTTCTGTTGGAATGTATATTATCACTGTGCTTTCGCACTCTGATTCTTGCATGTACTGATGCTTAACGTATATACGTGAGGGTATCTCCGACCTGCGTATATACGTGGCAGTGACGTCTCCGTACCTACCGGATCGGGGAGTCACATTCTCTCTATGCACCTTCACTTTTCTCCTCTCTTTCTTGGCTTTTAGGGCCTTCTTAGCTTTTTAGGGCCTTACATTGTTGTTCACCACAACGTTCTTCTGCTCTTCTGCTCTACCAAAATCCTATGTTACAACCTTATTTATAGAATTTTACAATACAACTCTTATTTGGACTATGAGATATCTTGACCATTGGATGCTTGAAAAATCTTGATCAATCCTATTAGGAGTTGATCTCCTTGATCTAGTAGGATTCTAGACCCTTTAATCTTAGAAACAAAATTTTCTTAAATAGGAACTGAATCCTATTCGTACTCCTCTTGAAAAAAAACTCGCAATCACCTGAAAAGAAAATTGATTCACCTTGATTTGCTTCTTCTGCTTTAAGCTATCGTCTTCTCCAACTTTATTGAATTTTTTTAGACCATCACCTCTTGAAATAAGGCAAAATTCTAACAATCTCCACCTTGACTTGCTTTTCAAGCCTTTAGCAAAATAATTTAAAATTTTGGATTACTACCCTAATTCTTTTCTTGATTGTAACTATATCATGAAACCTTTAACCTTGTCCTCTCCCTGGGGCCTTTGGTGGATTCACCGCCATGCCTTGAGTCATCTCAAATCTCGCCTAAATGCACCCTTTCTGTAGTTGTACTACAACTCTTAGACTCGTTGCAGTTTTCCTTAAAGCTCCACCTCGAAGTGAGCTCCCTTCAAACTTTTCATTGAAACTCCCTGACCTAGTTTCTTTCTCTTAGCTTGCATTGCATCACCGCTACCACCAGCTAATTCCGCTTTGTGACGCCTTCCCGGCCATGGGGGCCCTGCCGGTCTTAAGGTAATCTGCCTCTTATTCTGCCATAGTCATACCAACTTTACACAAACACTGTCAAGGACTTGTCGTGCCATTGTCTTTCACCGATCACTTGTGATGGTCCACCTTCCATCGATATTTTAACCTTGATACTATCTTCACATAACTGCCATGGTCTCATCGAGCCTTACTGACATATACTGCCATAGTCTTTCTTCCACCAATCAGAACTGCCATCCACCACTGCATTGATGTTTGCCAGATCTATTGCCCTGCTATTGATGATCTTCAAACCTGATAGATCCACTAATACCTGTAATAATCTCACCGTATCACGACTACTCCTTCATAACTTTAACCGTGATCTCCGTCGATTTTGTTACCGAATTGTACATAACTTGCACCAAACCTTGGAATCTCCTCGATCTGCACCTACCGTTGCATTCAGAATGCCAAAAAACATAGGGTTTGACACCTCGATCATCTTACTACCTTCCGATCAGTCTCGTCCGTTGATCATCTTCATCACCCTCCACTATTTTCCTTTGACTTGCTGCCGCAACGAGCCTCCAAGGGATGCTCTTCATCTTCTCCTTCACATTGGCAAGCATTTGAAAGATTTGGCCTTCAAATAACAGCGTCCGGTGGACACTGGCGGCTGCTCCTGAGGTGAGGAGGAGCTAGTGTCCTTGGAAGCACACTATTGGTCATCGACAGGCAGCACAATTGTGTCCCCGACAGTGCTATTGGTTTTGCCTTTGGACTGGATGCCGTTGTGGGTGATAGTTTATTTTTTCGGGGCCATCGGTACTAGGATAAGGCTTTTTATGAAAGGTTTTGGGTTGAATGGGAATGAGACTTTGAGTGTGTGGACTCAGATCTCAATGAAAGCACCAGTTTGTAGTGGATAAAAATTGGCTTACTGTGCATCGAACCTACCACAAGAGATTTGAGGTGCTTTCTAGGTGATAGCTGTCAGAATACGCACGGGAAAGAACATCTAGGAGCACCGGTATGGTGCCGACCTAATACCCTCGGGTGTGAGAGTTAGTAGGTGAAATGGTAAGAAGGACTGGTAGAGAAAAACTGCCGATATGGTGGAAGGGTGGACTAGCAATGAAACTGCTAGTGTAAAGGTATATGTGTGCTCTAAGGATTCAGAAAGCGATCTCCTTCTCGCAGGAGAAGAAGGATCATATATAACTGACAAGGATGCTCGCATAAAGGCAAAACTGGCGGGCTTTGCGACTGCATGATTTTCACATGCTGAATTTATTGTAACGATAGTGATTATTGGCGCGTGGGTTGGATAGGGTTACATGCAGAGGAATCTGCCAGCGTGATTGCTAAAAATAAAAGAGAAACAACCAATTAGTTCAAGAATTTACCGTGTAGCTCGTGGCTAACGGGTCGTGTCCACAAGGAGGGATGCGATGGAAGCTTTTCGGTGATTCGTTTTTAAAACAAGGGATTGTGTTCGTTTTTTTTTTAGGAAAAAGAGAATGGAAAGAAATGAATGAAATAAAAATTGCAACTTTTAGAAAAGGTTTTGGAGAAGGTGATTTAGAAAACTTAGAAATTGTGTTGTTGTTTGTAATAATAAAGAAAGTCTGGGCTCACTATCTCACTACTCAATTGGTTATTCTTCTCTTAAAATGCTAAGTCCCTTAGATGATCATTCACAAAACTTAGAGTTGTCTTTTAGAAAGCTTTAAGTAAAGCACATAAGATGTTAGAAGAGTTGAGTCTTTTTCTTCAAGAAATCGGAGAATCGAATGTTAAAAAATCAAGCGCGAAGAAGCAAGAATAAATTAAAAACGATTCAAGAGATGTTCATGAAAGAGTTATGAATTCAACTATCCAAACCCATCCTCATGTGCTTTCAAGAACACTTTCAAAAAGAAAGGCTTTTAAGTAAGGCATTCATATGAGTCATCGGGTCTTTTTCTTTTAAAAACAAGAGAGAAGAAAAGCAAGAGAGAGTTCGATAGCAAGCCCAGAAAGATGTTTAGTTATCCATGGAGAAAGAAGAAGAAAACAAAGACATAATGTAACCTATACCGTACTGCAAGTGGAAGAGAAACTGGCTCAACTTTTGTATTGCTGTCACTTCAATCTTCAAGTACAAGCTCTCAGTCATCTCTCTCACAAGTTTTTGAAACTGGACTACAACTTAAAAAGCAAGATTACAACTTTCTTTCTAGCTAACAAAGAGCCTAAATCCTAAGAAAATAAATGCAAAACTTAATCCTAGTCTTCGCTGCATTTTTCTCTGCTGAAAGAGGTATTTATAGCCAAAAACCTAAAGGAGGATATCCCGGAAAGATTGGGGGAGCAAACGCTCCCCCAACTGATACTGTTTTGCCGCGGAAACGCGGCTTGGGCCGCGTTTCCACGGCCTTGGTGTGGCCAGGTGGCCACACCAAGAGGGGGGCTTCTGGTTTGAAGATTATCCCGTATCTCCTGCTGGTTTTCTCGTTTCTGCTCCAACCGTTGACGAAACAGGCTTTGATTTTGAGGCTTCAATCGCTCGATTCAGGGAGGATTTTTCTCAACCTCTTGATTTGCCAAGGTTAAGCCCAGTTTTCTTCACTTCGAATTAATTCTGAGTTAATTCAGAATTTGGTGGGCTTTTGGGCTTGTTTCTCTTTTCTTTCCTTGAGCATTTGGGCCTACATTTAGCAAAGAAAAAGATAACTTATTAATATAATTTATTAGCTAACAAGTGTGGTAAAATGACAACATAAATGCAATGTATGTGACAAATCACACCCCCACACTTGTCTTTTGCTCGCCCTCGAGCAAAACATCAGTCCAACTTGAATCAATTATTAGACCACTTTCGCAGGTCACTCGATTGCACTGAGCATGTGCAACAAGCCGTTAAACCTCTAGGTCACCCCTAGAGGACGAGTTTTGTCTCGTGAGGGTTTTCAGCGGATTACACCCACAAAATCCAAAAAAGAAAGAGAAAAAGGTTAGTATTTTCGAAAAGCAAAAAAATTTTTTTTTTGAAGGAGAAAATATTTGAAGTATATTTGTGAGCGCTTAAGTAATCTATAAGTTATAGGAATATCAAATCTTTCATTCCTAAACTTAGTCTCTATTCAAAAATATGTCATCAATTAAAGTAAGGAGTCAAATAGTACTTCTCATCTAGTCTATTAATTTACCCTGAGTCGTATGCACTATCGTGACTTTGAAGTTTACTAAGGGTTCTTCAACATTAACTCCTATGCCTTATATTTATTTATTTTTGGTGAAATTTATTCCTCAATTTCATTAGGCTTTTTAATCTGCCCATGTAACGAGCATTCAGTCGGTGACACCCAAACCGGACAGTTTTAGGGCACCAGGTGAGAAAACACCCTAAGGACTTAAACAATCGAGCAGATAAGGCCACGAAACCAAGGTTTTTATTTATACGATGCACCCCTTTTAGGCGTGAATACCTATGCTTCATGAGGCATGAATACCCAGCTTAATCAGAAGATACACATTTTTTTTTTCAAACTTAGCTAATTATCTTTTGCATAAATTCTAAGGCTTGCTTAGGCCAAAGCACCTATCTAATCAATAATTAGACTTGTTTTTTTTATATATATATATATTTTTATAAGGCATAAGAGTCTCTGTTTTAAACCCTAAGTGTGTAAGTGTATTTTGTGTGCATATGTCATCAAGGTAAATATCAAGACTAAATTACTTTCACAAATTTTCTTCCTGACCCTAAAAATCAAACAAGTTATCTTATTTTGACCAAGTGTAAGAAATCCTAATTATGATTCTCCTATTCCTTAAAATTGACTTAAATGCTTACAAAAAATATATCAAAATATTATCTACCCCTTTCAAAAAGTTTTTTTTTTCAATCATGTTAGAACCCTCCCCCACACTTATCTCATGCATTGTCCCCAATGTATGAAAGAAATGTATAAGTGCATGAAATAAAATAGAAAGGAGGAAAGTTACCGATACACTTGTTCAAAAAGACCCATTACCGTTTCATCTACCGGCACCGATTCCAAGAAAGGTTTAAGGCGTTGACCATTTACCTTAAAGTCATTTCCATTCTTGGGGTCACTGATCTCAACTGCACCGTGTGGAAACACGGTTTTTACAATGAATGGCCCAGTCCATCTCGATTTCAATTTTCCTGGAAAAAGATGAAGCCTAGAATTATAGAGTAAGACTTTTTGTCCGGGGACAAAGGTTTTTCTTACGATGTTCTTGTCATGAAAAATCTTGACTCTCTCTTTAGTGATCCTAGCATTTTCATAGGCTTCATTTCTCAACTCCTCCAATTCGAAAATTTATAATTTTCGAAGGTCACCGGCCTTAGTCAAGTCAAAATTCAACTGCTTGATTGCCCATAAGGCTCGGTGCTCTAACTCAACGGGCAAGTGACAAGGTTTGCCATAGACTAACCTATAGGGAGACATTCCTAGAATTGTCTTGAAAGCGGTCCTTTCTCCCAGCCTTCATCCAATGCATCTATTTCTACAACATTCTTAACAAACAAGTTAGATTCTTCAAACTTAACATGTATAGATTCCTCAATAGTCAAAGATGATCTATTGAAGATTCTATAAGCCTTGCTAGTGTTAGAATAACCAACAAAAATAGCCTCATAAGATCTCGCATCAAATTTTCCTAAATTATCTTTCGTATTTAAAACAAAACATTTGCATCAAAAAACCTTGAAATATGAAACATTTGGTTTTCTAGAAAAGTACATTTCAAAAGAAGTTTTTGAAGTATTTTTACACAAGAAAACACGATTTGATATATAGCATGATGTATTAACGGCCTCGGCCCACAAATAATGTGGTAGACCATATTCACTTAGTATTGTCCTAGCCATTTCTTGTAAAGTTCGATTTTTCCGTTCAACTACTCCATTTTGTTGTGGAGTTCTAGGACAAGAAAGTTCATGCTTAATTCCATGTTCTTCACAAAAAGTGGTAAATGGTAGGTTAATGAACTCACCTCCTCTATCACTTCTTGTTCTTAAAATTGAAGTATCTTTTTCCTTTTCAACTCTTTTCTTGAAGGCTTGAAAATGTGAAAAGGCTTGATTTTTGTGTTCCAAAAAGAAAACCCAAGTAAAACACGAAAAGTCATTAACCAAAACAAATGCAAAACTATTCCCACTTAGACTTTTGGTTTGAGTAGGACCAAATAAATCCATATGGATCAACTCCAAAGGACGTGATGTCATGATATCCTTAATTGATTTGAAAGAAGACTTGGTTGTTTCCCAAATTGACATGCGTCACAAGCCCGGTCCTTTTCAAAATTCAAGCAAGGAATACCTTTCACCATTTCCTTTGTGTTTAACCTAGATATATGGTCAAAAGAAATGTGGCCTAATCTTCTATGCCACAACCAAGAGTCATCATCGAGGGCTTTTAAACAAGTAATATTACAAGACATATTAGACATATCAATCATAGAAACATTGTTTTCACGAAAACCAGAAAATACACAAGTATTAGATATTCTATCAATAACTTTACAAACTACATTATCAAAAACAACATCAAAACCTTTGTCACAAAGTTGACTAACACTCAAGAGATTATGCTTGAGGCCATCAACTAAAACTACATTTTCTATTAAAGGAGATGTACCAAGTTTGACATTACCGATACCAATGATTTTACCCTTGGCGTCATCTCCGAAGGTGACGGTGCCACCTTCATGGTATCTTAATAGGGTTGCAAAGTTGTTGATATCCCAAGTCATGTGCCTTGAGCAACCACTATCAAGATACCACAACCCTCTACGTCGTTGGGCCTTGGAAGGTACCTACATCATTTAACAAATTCATTGACTTTGGTACCCAAATTTTCTTGGGTCCTTGAAAGTTAGTGTTTCGAACCCAAACATTATGATGAGATGCATTTAGTCTATCATAGCAAAACTTAACTAAGTGACCTTTCCGGCCACAATATGAACATGAAAACACTTTACCATACATAAATGCATGATGTGTGTGTGAAGTGTGAGCATGTTTGTGGGGTTTGGCATGATGTAGAGGTTGTGTGGTATGAACATGAGCATGAACATGAGATTGTTTCTTAGGGGCTTGTTTCTTAGGAAACATAGCCTCAAGTCTATTTTTATCAAATTCACACTTTTTCAAAACTACTCCTAAAGAATCAATTTTCTCTTTAAGCATGGTGATCTCATTATCATTAACTTGTGGAAACTTGCCTTTACAAGAAATTTTATAGTTGTCAAAATCTTTTTGGGTGGAAACAAGAGTGGAAAGTAATTCATCCTTTTCTTTGGAAAGAGTAAAAACTTGATGATTAAGAGACTCATTTTCCTTTTTCATTTTAAATACTTTTTCTTAAGGAAATCATAGTTATATGAAAGTTCTACAAATGCTTCTCCTATTTCATCCATGGAAAGTTCATTATCAAAAGAAGTGGAAGGGGTTACCTTACTTGTGCTTTCATTAGCCATGAAGCACATGTTGGCGGTGTCAATTTCGTCCTCGGATTCGCTCTCGGAATCCCATGTAGCCTTCAATGCTTTTTTCTTGTAAGGCTTCTTTGAGGTGGAGGGCTTTACTTTATCCGGGCACTCCGCAACAATGTGTCCCGGTCTTGGCAATTGAAGCAAATTATCTTTCTTTCTTCTTTGCCTCCTTGCCATCTCCTTCTTCCTTGAAACTTAGCCTTGTTATACATCCTCCGGACGTTCTTAACGAGAAGTGAGAGCTCTTCGTCATCTTCTTCTTCATTATCTTCGTCGGAGTATGAGGATTGACTCTTGAAGGCAATTGATTTCTTCTTGGAAGAAGCCATGTCCTCCCTAGCTTTTCTCTCCATCTCATGGGTTTTGAGGTTCCCAATGAGACCTATAAGCTCCATTCCTCCTTGTCATTGAGTTCCTTCAAGGTGGTTGCTTTGACTTCCCATGAAGGAGGAAGAGCCCGGATGATCTTTCTTACTCTTTGGTCATTGTCGATACCATCACCTAGAGAAGAAAGTCCATTAGTGATCTTGGTAAATCTTGTAACCATATCATCTATAGTTCATTTTCTTGCATGCAAAAGTTCTCATATTGGGACCGAAGAAGGTCTATTTTAGCCCTCTTCACTTGTGAGGTCCCTTCATGTGTAACAAGCAAATGTGATCAAATTTCAAATGCGAATTTACAATGTATTGCTCTAGCAATATCATCATCATTAAGTGCTTGGAGTAATGCATAGTGTGCCCTAGAGTTAGCATCAAATTCTTTGGTCTTAATTTCAGACCAAGTGGACTCATCACCGGTGGGTGCACTAAATGGTTTGGTCACGGCCTTTGCAACTCGACTTCCTAGAGATTGCAAGAAAACGGTCATCTTAACCTTCCATATGGGAAAGTTAAGTCCATCAAATTTTGGGGGGGTCTTAATTCCATCGGCCATTTTTACTAAGTGATAGTGAATGAAAAATGATGAAGTGATTAGCAAATATAGGATCTCTCTAAGGTTGTTAAGCCAAGAGCCTAGAGACCAAGCTCTGATACCAATTGAAAAACACCTAGAGGGGGGGTGAATAGGTGAAAGTGCTAATCTAACAATCTTTTTAAAACAAGTATGAATGAATGATGCAACGATCTCTCAAAACAAGGCTAAGAGCCGAATACCCGGTAAAGGGTTCTGAACTCCTTCCTCCTGATTCCTCTGGATATGAGTTAGAGGTGCGCAATGCAATCTTGTTGTATGAGAATTGATCGACAATAGCAAGGAATGAATGCAATGGTGAAGTGTACACAAGATATATCACAAATATCACAAACAAGTAATAAAGAGCAATAGAGAGCAATTGAAATAGAAAGCAATAGAGAGCAAGAACACAAAGCAATCGCAAACACAAGATATTTGTTTTGAGGTTCGAGCCATCGCTCTACTCCCCGCCTTCACCGCCGTGAAGGGTTTCCACTATCCACCGAGGACTTTACAAGGTCTACCGAAGACCGGAGCACCGAGCTCCACCACTTACAAGAACCTCTACCGAAGAGGTGTCTCCACAAGATGAACAAAGAGTAACAAGTAGCCAAGTGATATCTAAAAGGATCACAAACACTTTACAAACACTTCTCTCTTTACAACTTCCTTATAGATTGAGGTAGGGAATTTGGCTCTAAGAAGTGTAGTGAGAAAAAACTCAGTTGTAGAATGATTTTTGCTAGAGAACACAGCTGAAAACAAGCTCAAGAAAGAATGAAAAATGGAGAGCTTAAAAACTTTTCTTCTCTTTTAAAAACTTTGAAAACTTAGGTATTTTTCTTGGTATTTTGCAAGAGACTATTCTCCTCTATTTATAGGGAGAGGAAAGGGTTAAAAACAATTTATTTTAAGCTTATTTGATCTGGAAAAGATCTCCAAAAACTCAGAAAAAGTCTGCCAAAAACAGATTTATAAAACAGATTTCAGATTGCACCAAAGAGGAAAGAGCCGTTGGGGCTTTGCAGGCCTGGCGGTCGGTCGGCCGGCCCGGTCGGCCGTCCGCCCTGCTGGCAAGGAGCCGTTGGGCTCGGGTCGACCGTCCGGTCACCCGTCCTCTAAAATGAAACACAGTTTTCTGAAGGCGGTCGACCGGGCGGTCGACCCAGAAAACCCGAGAGCAAACTGCTATCAGTCGGTCGACCCGACGGTCGGCCGACAGACATGCACAAGCGTGCACGTCCTGGATACAAGCTCCGGTCGACCGGTCCGGTCGGCCGGTCTTGCCTGAAACAGAAAAACAGCAGGAAATCAGAACTTGGAATTTTGTAAAAATTAGAGTCATGTATATTTGTCAAGGCATGAAACTTAGAAACAAAAGCTTAAACATGAAAACTTGTATACAAAATGTGTGTGTGTATCCTAGAGCCAATTTTTCAAAACTCAAACTTTAACAAACTATTTCTTACATTGGTTCTAAAGGACTACAAGTTCTTCAAGTGGGCTTCTCCATATGATCTTGCAAGCTTGATACTTGAGCCCGAATTGAGGCGACTTGAGTCAAAATACCTTCTTTTAGGGAAGAAAACTTATAGTTTTATTAGAACCCTGAAACACACTAAAAACAACAAACATGATTAGTACAAATAACTGTATATGTTTTGTAATCATCAAAACACACTAAAACGGGTGATTGTAACATTGGGCCAACAAAACCTTGATGAAACCATCCCAAGATGTGATGGAACCGACTGCTAAGCTGTAGAGCCACTTCTTTGCTAGGCCTTAAGTGCGAATGGGATAAATCTCAACCTAATAGCGTCGTCTACAAGGTGTGGGATTTTCATCATTAGACATACTTCCTCAAATTCTCTTATGAAGAAGTAGGCATCTTCGGACTCTAGACCATGAAACTTGGGGAGTGTGTTGATGAATTAAGGCTTGAGCTCGAAATTGTATTCACCAACCGATGGAAGTGAAATGCAAGATGGAAGTGAGGTCCTAATGGGTAGAACCTATCCTGCAGTGATGTTGATTGAGCCATTACCGGATCTGGTCTTGATTCAAACTTGGGTGGTGATGTGTTTCTAGTCAACCTAGATGAATTAGGGTCTCTCGACCACACTTGCATACACAAACACAATCACAATCACAACAAGTTCAAAACAACAGTCAACAATAGAAATCAACCAAGCCTAGTCTAAGGTAACCTCGACCTAGACAACTCCTAACTGGTTGATTGTCCACAAGAGGTAGAATGTAGACTTTGACCACAAGCTAATCAGCCAGGTCAGGGCAAGATTGATGGGAGGTTTCCGTCAAAGACGTTCCTTAATTAAATAACCACCAATCTTCGGGCTTTCGGCCCTCAATCCCCTTCCTAGACACTGATTTGGCAGGAGTCAATTTCCAACACCTTCCCTCTTAGGATAATCTCCTAGTGAGTTCGAGATGTCTCTAAGGCCAACGTCTATCAGATTTTACTTAGGCTTAGGTTTGTGAGTGCTTGGAGATGGTTTGTGGGCTAAGGAAGGGTAATGACTTTTCCACCTTATCTTGAATTGGGTTTTGCCCTTAGAATTGATTCGTGTAAAGTGTGCAAGATATAGAAAGTAACATTCAAAAGCAAATATCACCCAAGAATGTTTCCTATACTATATGCTATGCATACATACCTTGTCTCCAGCTCTCTCCAACAGTAAAGTAAAGGAATTGAAAAGACTTGTGCCTAGAATGCAAATGTCTAATCAATTTTTAACTTTCAATGAATATTTTACTGTTGACTTAAAACAGGGATGTTGGATAGCAAAAACTAGCACAAATATGACATATAAAAACTAAAATTTTTGCGAGCAATATGTCCTGCAAAACAAAGTTTTAGTAGTCCAATGAAAATTTTCAGATTTTTGCAAAGCAATTTCTTGAAATTCTGTTTCCTACTTTCGAGAGTAGGGGCACAGAATTTGCAAGTCTTCTTGGCAAAGCTTGAATGCTAGATCTTGATCTTCGAGTCCCTGAAACAATACACAAAACTTGTTAAAACAACTACACCGTTCCCTCCCCGGCAACGGCGCCAAAAATTGATTGCTAAAAATAAAAGAGAAACAACCAATGAGTTCAAGAATTTACCGTGTAGCTCGTGGCTAACGGGTCGTGTCCACAAGGAGGGATGCGATGAAAGCTTTTCGGTGATTCATTTTTAAAACAAGGGATTGTGTTCGTTTTTTTTTAGGAAAAAGAGAATGGAAAGAAAGAGATGAATGAAATAAAAATTGCAACTTTTAGAAAAGGTTTTGGAGAAGGTGATTTAGAAAACTTAGAAATTGTGTTGTTGTTTGTAATAATAAAGAAAGTCTGGGCTCACTATCTCACTACTCAATTGGTTATTCTTCTCTTAAAATGCTAAGTCCCTTAGATGATCATTCGCAAAACTTAGAGTTGTCTTTTAGAAAGCTTTAAGTAAAGCACATAAGATGTTAGAAGAGTTGAGTCTTTTTCTTCAAGAAATCGGAGAATCGAATGTTAAAAAATCAAGCGCGAAGAAGCAAGAATAAATTAAAAACGATTCAAGAGATGTTCATGAAAGAGTTATGAATTCAAATATCCAAACCCATCCTCATGTGCCTTCAAGAACACTTTCAAAAAGAAAGGCTTTTAAGTAAGGCATTCATATGAGTCATCAGGTCTTTTTCTTTTAAAAACAAGAGAGAAGAAAAGCAAGAGAGAGTTCGATAGCAAGCCCAGAAGGATGTTTAGTTATCCATAGAGAAAGAAGAAGAAAACAAAGACATAATGTAACCCATACCGTACTGCAAGTGGAAGAGAAACTGGCTCAACTTTTGTATTGCTGTCACTTCAATCTTCAAGTACAAGCTCTCAGTCATCTCTCTCACAAGTTTTTGAAACTGGACTACAACTTAAAAAGCAAGATTACAACTTTCTTTCTAGCTAACAAAGAGCCTAAATCCTAAGAAATAAATGCAAAACTTAATCCTAGTCTTCGCTGTATTTTTCTCTGCTGAAAGAGGTATTTATAGCCAAAAACCTAAAGGAGGAGATCCCAGAAAGATTGGGGGAGCAAACGCTCCCCCAACTGATACTGTTTTGTCGCGGAAACGCGGCTTGGGCCGCGTTTCTGCGGCCTTGGTGTGGCCAGGTGGCCACACCAAGAGGGGGGCTTCTGGTTTGAAGATTATCCCGTATCTCCTGCTGGTTTTCTCGTTTCTGCTCCAACCATTGACGAAACAGGCTTTGATTTTGAGGCTTCAATCGCTCGATTCAGGGAAAATTTTTCTCAACCTCTTGATTTGCCAAGATTTAGCCCAGTTTTCTTCACTTCGAATTAATTCTGAATTAATTCAGAATTTGGTGGGCTTTTGGGCTTGTTTCTCTTTTCTTTCCTTGAGCATTTGGGCCTACATTTAGCAAAAAAAAAGACAACTTATTAATATAATTTATTAGCTAACAAGTGTGGTAAAATGACAACATAAATGCAATGTATGTGACAAATCACAGCGTCTATAACTGCCTGTGCTGATAGTGGCGTTTAACATTATGAACGTAGGTGAAGAAGACATTACATGAGTATTAGCGGAGATCTTGGGCGATCTGTTATTGGAGCTTCAAGTTTGGAGTTGGGGACTTCAGGTCGGTAAGACCTCGAAGTGGAAAGGACCTCGGGGAGGTAGAGTTCTCTGAATGGTGAAAGGCAGCTCCGGGATGGAAGATTCTTTGGGACGGACGATGACTTCGGGAAGTTTAATATGGCAGAGGCTCCGAGATGAACTCTAAGAGTTGTGAATTTCCCGGTAGAAGTTCTTGGTAGCTTGAACACGTGTCATCACCCTGATAAGAGTCAAATTTTGACCACTACACATATAATTTAACAAAATCTGAAGTGTTTAAATTTAGAAAGCTCCAACTTTTAATCTAACCATTAAAACTAAAATACTACAAAAGATAGGTCTTGTTGAGGATCTCTTTAGGTTAAAAAATAATGTCCCTACTGTTCTAAAACCCGATAAATTATAACACCGAAACAGAGAATTCTAGAGACAGAGTAGAATTAGGAATTCTTATTGATTTCTCAAGTGTACATTAAAATGAATCAGGAAGGGCCTATTTATAGAAAAAAGTTTGGGTGTTATGCAGTCACTATGTATGCTTGCATCATCGCTTGCGTCATCGCATAGTAAAAGCATTAATACTGTACAGTAAGATTGGCAGCCATCGTTTCATAGCACTCCTCCTTGGCTGTCAATCATATATGATGTCTCATTAAAAACCTAGTGGGATAAAATCATAGCGAAGGAAAAAAGAGTACACCATCTCTGTATGCATGTTCTATGTTGCTTCGTTAAAAATCTTATCAGTAAAACCCTGTGGGACAAAATCATAGTAAGGGAAAAAGAGTGCAGCCATGTAAGCTCCCCCTCAAGTTGACATGATTAATTTTTCTTCATAAGTCTCGCATACGACACATTCTAATATCATGAATAAGCTTTCTGAGAGTTTTAGTGAGAAGTGCCTTTGTAAAGAGATCTGCCACATTATCACTTGATCGGATATACTGAATATTAATTTTCTTATCCTTTTCAACCTCTTGGCTGAATGAGCAGAACTTCAGGGCTATGTGCTTGGTATGGTCGCTTTTGATGAATCCTTCTTTTATTTGAGCGACGCATTCAGTATTGTCTTCAAACAGTACTGTTGAATCTCTATTGACTGGTAATCCATAAGTTGCTTGGATGTATTGAGTTACAGACCTTAACCATACACATTCTCGACTAGCTTCATGTAGTGCTATGACTTCAACATGATTAGAAGAAGTGGTAATAAGTATCTGCTTTTGTGAACGCCAAGAGATCGCTGTACCTCCACATGTGAACACATATCCTGTTAAAGACTTGCCTTTATGTGGATCTGACAAGTAACTTGTATCTGTATAACCAATCATTTCTTCTTTTGATCTACTGGAATAAAACAAACCAAAATTAGTTGTTCCTCAAAGATAACGAAATACATGCTTAATACCATTCCAATGTCTCCATATAGGAGATGAGCTAAATCTTGCTAATAAATTAGTAGCAAATATTATATCTGGTCGGATACAATTAGCCAGATACATAAGAGCTCCAATTACACTTAGGTATGGTACTTCAGGACAAAGAACCTTTTTATTATCTTCGCGAGGGCGGAATGGATTATTTTTCACATTTAATGATCTAATAACCATAGGAGTACTTAAAGGATTTGCTTTATCCATGCTAAATCATTTCAAGACCTTTTCAGTATAATTTGATTGACGCAAAAGTATTCCACTTTGAAAGTGCTCAATCTATAAACCAATATAATATTTGATTTCCCCAAGGTCTTTCATTTCAAATTCATTTTTTAAATACAATATTGCTTCTAGGACTACTTTATGAGTCACAATGATGTTTAAATCAACATATACAATAATGATAATAAATCTGAATGTTGTTTTCTTCGTAAAAACACATGAGCATATATAGTTATTCACATATCCTTCTTTTAACAAATACTCGCTTAAGCGATTATACAACATGCGCCCTGATTGTTTTAACCCATATAACGATCTTTATAATTTGATCGAATATAATTCTTTGGGTTTTGAACTTAATGATTCAGGCATCTTAAATCCTTCAGGGATTTTCATATAAATATGGCTATCAAGCAACCCATATAAATAAGCTGTAACAATATCCATAAGACGCATTTCTAAATTTTTAAAAACTATTAGGCTGATTAAATATTTAAAATAATTGCATCCATTACTGGGGAATACGTTTCTTCATAATCAATTTCTGGTCTTTGTGAAAAACCTTGAGTAATATGTCGAGCTTTGTATCTCACAATCTCATTTTTCTTGTTGCGTTTTCGTACAAAAATTCATTTGTATCCTACTGGTTTCACGGCTTCACGCGTGAGGACAATAAATCCAAATACTTTACGCTTATTAAGGAATTCAATTCAGCCTATATAGTGTCTTTTCATTTTGTCCAATCATGTCTATTTTGACATTCAGTGACGGATCTTGGTTCAGAATTCTCACTTCCGTTAACAATATCACATGCTACAGAATAAGAAAATATTTTATCCATATTTTTTATCTCATTTCGATTCCATAATCCTCCTGTATTGACAAATCAATAGAGATTTCATGATTTTCTATACCTTCAGGATTTTTCATCTCTTGATTTGTCTTATTTTGTGTTTCTTCTAAAACACATTCTTCCACATTGGGGTCATCATGCTTATCTCCTCTTTTTCTTTTTTAAAGATTTTTATCTTTAGAACCGATTGGTCTACCACGCTTCAGGCGTGTCTTAAACTCATTAGTGACTTCATTCTCGGATTGTTCTTTTGGGATTTCAATCCAAGCGCGTCTGGCAATTGATTTGCTATTTCTTGTAAATGTATAATCTTTTGCACTTCTGACTCATATTGTTTTGTGTGATGATCAAGATGCAATAAAGATGGTTCACTCCATGTAATCTCCTTCTCCAGCTATTTCTTTTCTCCCCCTAATGCTGGAAAAATTACCTCATTGAAATGATAATCGACAAACCGAGCAGTAAAAATATCACCGATTTTAGGCTCAAGATATCTTATAATAGAAGGAGATTCATAGCCGACATATATTCCTAGTCTTCTTTGAGAACCCATCTTTATACGTTGTGGTGGAGCAATCGGTACATACACCGCACAACTAAAAATTTTAAGATGGAAAATATTTGATTCTTGACCAAATGCTAATTGTAGAGGGGAGTACTCATGATACACACTTGGTCTGATGCGAATTAATACTGCAACATGTAAAATTGAATGATCCCATATATAAATAGGAAGTTTTGTTCTCATTATTAATGGTCTAACAATAAGCTGGAGGCCCTTAATCAGTGATTCAGCCAAACCATTTTGTATATGTACATGAGCAACAAGATGCTCAACAGCTATCCCAATTGACATATAATAATCATTAAAGGCCTGAGATGTAAACTCACTAGTATTATCGAGTCTAACTTTCTTGATTGTATAATCAGGAAATTGTGCTCGTAATCTAATTATCTGAGTAAGAAATCTCGCAAATGCCACATTGCGAGTTGATAATAGACAAGCATATGACAATCTGTTAGAGGCACTATCAATACTATAAAGTATCAAAATGATACACACAGTGGGTGTATAGACCCACATATATCACCTTGGATACGTTCAAGAAATATAGGTGATTCAGTTTTTATTTTAGTTAGTGATGATCTCATGATTAATTTTCTTAGAGAACAAGCCTCACATGAAATTTTACTATTTTGAAGGATCTTCTGGCTCTTTAATGTATGTCCATGTGAATTTTCAATAATTCTTCGCATCATTATTGAACCGGAATGACCTAAACGGTAATCCCATGGAGTTAATGTCTCTGTATCTTCTTTAATTAGCATATGCGACTTTATCACATTTATATATGTGTAATGCAATCCTGAGGAAAGTTTTGGTAGTTTTTCTAATATGTACTTCTTTCCTGATACATAAGTAGTAAGATACATATACTTCATATTTCCTTCAGTTACAGACTGAGTATCATATCAATGAAGATATATATCATTAAAACTCAACAAAATTTTTTTAGATTTTGGTGAAAACAAAGCGTCTTTTATGAAAAACTTTGTTCCATTTGGTAATATAAAGCTGGCCTACCAGTTCCTTCAATCAAGTCTACAGGTTGATAATTGTCTTTGTTGGCTTTAAATCAGAGAAATACTTTTTATGTTTGAGAATAGTGTGTGTTGTACCACTATCCGGTATACAAATATCTCTAGTTTTGGTCTTGATTTCATCATTAGAATAATCCATATCAAGCTTCATGCAAGATAAATCATTTGATGAGAATAAAATTTTAAACATATTATTATAAGTGAAATATTTCATTTAAAGATAAATTTGACAATTACAAATAACAAAACATGATAATACAATCATATATCTAATTATCACTAGTATCCACAGAATCACAAGGGGTTGAAAGATCAACAAAATCATCAGTAAAATCTGAAGTATTAAGATGAGTTGAATCATCGATAGGATCATATGTTCAGTGAAATTCACTTCCTTTTTTCTTTCAAGGATGCCTTATAAAACTTACAAAGGTGCTTCGGTATTCGACACACTCGAGCCCAGTATCCTTTGGAGCCACATTTATAACATGAATCTTCAAAATTTCAAAGAGAAATTTCACGAACATCTTTTCCTTTATCATATCTTTCTACATGATGCTTCTTGTGGATCGCGTTGTTTTGTGAAGGGTTGTAAAAATCACTTCGATCGCGTTCACAACCACGACCACGATCACGACCACGGTCATAACCATGATTATATTCTCGTCCATAATTTTAAGAAAATACAGCATTTTCTTCTGAAAATGCTGCTGAACGAGTAGGACGAGACTGAAGATTTTTGATCAAAAGTTCACTATTCTTCTCTGCTACAAGATGAGATGAAATTAGTTAAGAATATTTTTTAAAATCACGTAACCGATATTGCTATTGCCGTGTTATATTAGATGCTTGAAATGTGGAGTAAGTTTTCTCCAGTATTTGTTCATCTGTGATATCCACCTCACAGAATTTCAATTGAGATACTATTCTGAATATTGCAGAGTTATAATCGCTGACTTTCTTGAAATCTTGGAAGCGCAAAGCATTACATTCATCACGTGTGGTAGGAAGCACAACTTTCTTTGATAATCAAATCTTTCTTTGAGATTTTAGATACACACAGGTCTGAACGCGGTCTAGTTTTAGAACCGCGTCCAAAATAATTGACTCAAAGGGAACCAGACGCGAAAGTTGCCACATCCTTATTCGAGAAACAAGGGTTGCTACATCCAAGTCTGAAGCCCTTGACCAGAATTGAAGTTCTTTTAAGTCAACAACCTCAGACGCGAGCTCTATATACAAAGCTTGTGTCTCATAGTCCAGGTACAGAGTTCATCACACTTGGGTCCAAAGGACTTTAAGTTAGAGTTCAGACTCAGTCAATTCGCGCTTCATCAAGAAATCTAAAAGGCGTGACTTCCAAATAATGGGTACACCAGTCAGACCTCAAGAGAAGGTCAAGAGAGTGAATCTCTTCAAGGGACAGCAAACTGAAACTCATGTTGGGCTGAGTATGTCATGGTGACAATTAATTCCTACCCGCAGAAGAACCCGCTAGAGGTTGAACTTTCTGCATCAAGGCGCGGGTATAAAAGGTGCTCAGAGGGACGCTTTTTGATCTTGAAACCACTTGACAGTGATAATCTTCAGGAAAGATTAAAGAAAAGCATGTAAGCTTTGAGTCTTCGTTGTCCATGGGAGTACATCCCATTGAAGAAGAAGATTAAGTCAAGATGAAGTCCCTTAGAGCGTCTGCTCTTAAGGGGAAATAGTCTAAGCAATGGACTGTTAAGGGGGCGAGACCTATTTATAGGCAACCCCTAAGACTTGTAATTAATGGCGCAAAAATCAGAGCCATCGGCCTTAATTCCCGCACGAACGTCGAAGCCCAATAAAGAGCTGACGCGTGGATTGCCGTTTCGGGAAACGTCAAGCACGCGAGTCCCTAATCGTCAACGCCGACTTGGCATTTAAAGATATTAACGTCAAAGCCCAATGAAGGGCTGACGCGTGGATTGCCGTTTCGGGAAACGTCGGAGGACACGAGTTCCCAATCGTCAACGCCGACTTGGCATTTAAAGATCTAACAAAATCTTTAAGACGAGCTGCATGTAAATGCTTAGGATGTTGAGTCAAGTACAGATTGAAAGGTCGCGTCCTGAGATCCGCGTCCTTTCATGAACCCGAAAAGTCGCGTTCCTTTCATTCCTTTCGAAAGGGCTGCGACCGCTTCTCTTGGCGTGATTCAGAGCCGCGTCTCCTCAGCGAATTGGATCCATTCAAAGATTGAGTCTTGAGTCCGCATCATCTTGAAAGCTGCGTTTTGAAGCTTGCGTCCTCAACGACCAGAGAAGGCCTACGTCATTCTCGAGGAGCCTAGAATGGCGTCTCCATTACGAGATGACACTCATGTCTTTATCATAAACTCGATACAGCCTGAGTTTGCGCCTTATCAAGGGTCCAGAGACGCGTCTCTATTGAGCCAGTGCCGCGTCCCCATTAATTATCTGGGATCCATGCATCAGTTTTTGAGGAACCTAAGATTGCGCTTCCACTGCATCCTGACAGAATAGAGAGCCGCGTCTATGGATCTGCGTCGTTTCATAAATATGAAGGCCGCGTCCCCTTTATTGAAGAGCACAAATTTACGTTTCAGAACAACGCCCTTTTGTCCTTAAGCCAAAGCTGCGCTCTTATTCGGAAAGGAAGGTTCACGCGTCTTCCTTGATAAGCTTGAACGGCGTCTTCAGTAATGACTTAGGGCCGCGTCCCCTAGGATTGCGTCTCCATTATGAATGAAAACCACGTCTTACTCAAGAACTCAGTTCAGCCTCAGTTTGTTGTTCATGGCCGACTAAAGACTACGTTTTACAAACCGTCAAAGACTACTATTATGAAAATTGAGTTCATCGACAACGAGCAAAAAAAAAACTTGAAAGGATAAAGATGAAGCAAAACTTGGAAGACTTTTATTATTTGATTCAAAAATGATAAAAGTAATACAGACACTCTTGACAAATAGAGTGTTTAAAAAAAAGATGAACAACACAAAAAGGAGAAGAAGGCTAATAATCCTGCTTCGCCAAAGAACGGATTTGTTCCCGGAGACGATGCATCTCGTGCTGACGTGCCTTTTCAGTCTCCATCAGAGCTTGGACCCGCAGCTCCTCCTCAGACAAAAATCTCTTCGCAGCCAGTTGCGCTTGAAGAGACTCCAATCTGGAGGAATGAGCAGAGAGGTTTTCTTCAACCTGTGTCCTGACATTTTTCAGCTCCTCCAGCCTTTTTCTAGCAGCGACAAGCTTCTGCTCATTGATTTCAATTAAGGCTTGTGCCCTGGCTATGGTAGCTTGAGCCGTGGCAATAACCTGCTCTGCACTCTGTATGACGATTTTAGATTCCTTCGAATCGCCAATCAGCCTTTGGTGGTCAGCTTGGAAATGCTGGAGATGGCGGGACTCTTCAGCTATTTGTTCCTCCATCTCTTTTTGCTCATGTTCTTGAGTGGTAAGAAGCTTACTCAAAGTTATCCAGGCCTCATCTACTGAGCCAGCATTCTCCAGAGTCTTAAGCTCCTTCAGGTGGCTCCCCAGCTGCTCCACCAGCATCAGGCATGCCCTAGCCTGCAAAGGACTCCCAGTGTGACCAATGTTCTCGATCTGATTTTCGAGAAGTATTCAGGCAAACTCGAAAGAGCTGCCCCCAGAAAGGATGAGGTCAATATAAGATCTCATGGAAGTAAAGAATTGCTGCACCATTTGACGTGCTAGCTCTTCCATGATGTCATTAACTGGAGAGAACTCTGCTGATGTACTCCCGGACCCCCTTTCCATGACAGGGCGAGAGACGGGGTCAGTTCATCTTGCACAGGAGTGAGGCCGACGATAGGTTCGTCAGGTGGTGAGGTAGTCACCGATACTTCCGGGACGGTTATTGTTGTAGCGGCCTCCACTGCGACAGGAATAACAGCAAACCTTGCGACATCGGGTTCCCCGGTCGAGGTTTGAACTGTACTACCTTCTGCATCAATGTTTGCCGCAGGATTCTCTGCTTGAGCTACTCTAGCGCTCTCTGCAAACCACCAAAACATCATCCATGACAATAAATAGGAGAATATTCAATGCGTCAGTATTCTCTTACCAAGTTGAGGGTCTGAAGATGGCAAGTTCTTGGATAGGTCATGTGGGGTTGAGGCCTCCCCGACCTCGACGGTCGCACTTTCTTGAGGCATCCCAGTAATAGGAGCCTCAGGGCCCTCTTGCTGGGCAAGCTCTTGAATCATCTCTTCGATATGAGAGGAGGTGGTGGCTTCACTGTCGACAGCTAGCCCTGAAAATCAAAAGTAAATGTCATAACCCTTCCCTAACTTGAGAAGGAGACGGTTCAAGAAAATAAGGAAAGTACCTTCGGTAGCAGCAATTATTGCTATCGGTGAAGCCGTCACAGGGTCGCATCCTTGATCTCTTCCTCTGAAATATGCGAAAATTTGCTCGTATCAGGAAGAGCAGGTTCATCGCCAAAATCAACTTCTTTGCCAGAATAATACCCATGTTCTTCGGACGATGAAGATGACAGTTCAACACAAGTGGGTTCAGCAATCGAGACTTTACTACTGAGCACCCCAGTAGTAGGACTGGGATCAGCAACCCGTGAAGTGGGCATTAATACACTGGGAGACCCAGGCTGTTGCATCTCAGCCCTCCTCTCATAAACTGAAGAAGGCCCAGGCTGAGTTGAAACCCTTGGGATTTCAACGTCATCCCTCCCGACCAAGTCAACTTCAAGTCGCTCAGCCTCTTCAGCCATGATGGTTTCACCTGCAAGTTCCCCTTCTTCCAGGATCATGGGGCCCCTGCTGCGTAGACCACGAGGACGAAGAGGGGGGATCTCCTCTTCCTCTTCCTTTTCCTCCCTCTGCTCCTCAACACCAGAAGGGACTACCTCGGACATTGGAGCTTCAGCCTCCGATTCCCTCCTAGCCTTCTTCGGGATAGGCTCACCCTTGGAAGTAGAGCCATGGGAACGTTTGGACACAGCCTGCCGACTCTTTTTAATGGACTGCTCTCGGTCCCGCCCCTGTTTCCCCACCTGCTTCTTTCTCAGCTGCCTGATATTCCTCCATACCTCACGCGCGTTTGTTGGACTCCAATTTGTCCTTATAAGACGCCTTGATGCTCTTAATGCATGAGATATTTATTGAGAAGCCAGGCATCTTGCTAGCCAGGGAGTACCAAGTACAGAAGCTAAGGCTAGTGTAACAGTTGGGCATCTTATGAGGCAAGCTGAAAACAGCTTTTGTCCCTCCAGCCACGTTATAATACCATGCCCGAGCACCTTCAAACAAATTCCCGCTGAAGGAGAGATTAGCATTGGGGTTACCGATATATAATTGATCATAGCCGAACTGTCGAGCAAAACGGCTCGGCATATAAGGCTCGATCTTACATGAGTTCCCTTGCCGAAAGAGCAGATACCCAGGCCACCAAAAGACTCCAGATGGCAGTCTTGTGAAATCATCTGGTCCCGCAATGTCAGAAAATTTATCCCCATAAGATGCACCAGTAATCTTGGGGAAGCAACGATCAAGCTGGTAGTTTGAAGCGTTCAGAATACATTTCCGAACGAAGAATATATAGTAGTTGGACCAGCTCGAATTCTCCAGCTTTTGCATAAAAGGGACAAACCCCTCAGACAGAGGCACCGTCGTCATCAGTGAAGGGCAGTGCATAACGTACCAAGCCATCAAGTACGTATATGGAAGCTCGATCTTGGGGTTAGGGGTCTTTACCCTCGGCCTTCCTTCCGAGTTAACCTCTGGACTACCCTTGGAGTCGACAATGGCCTCCACTTGGCACAGGCTTTTAACCAGAGCTCGTAATCCGCTTTGAATTCTAGCCACCATTGCTGGGAGAAGGGAGATAGACTTTTCATAGGCCAGCAAAACCACCGGGTACACCACATCGGCGACAATTACTTCATGTGGCAATGTTGGCACCACACAACGCTTTAGCCATAGCATAAGAAAGCCCGCCAATAGCGCCCGGTCAGAAATGGGAACTCGGGCTTGATGATGAAAACTTTCAAAGACCGTGTCAGGTTTGAAAGTATCCTCATTTGACTCCGTGGTGTAAGAGCTTGTAGAGGTGTTGATCCTCTCAGCAATTTCTTCGTCAGTGCAAGGAGCCAGACTGGTCACTGAGTTATCTTTCTCATTTATATCGTTGAATAGGTAGCTCGCCCAAGACATCTGCTTAACACCCCTGTTCCTCCAAGAGGTTATTTGACCGCAGATGTGAAAGTGACACAAAACTTCTCAGTATGTCTCATATACTTGAGGGCTCTCCTTCTTTAAGAGATGAAGTTCTTCAGAAGTCGGAACGTATTCTTCATAAGGGGCATCTCCCATAACAAGCCATAAGACTTCATACAACTCATGAAGAGCGAGCCCCATCTCTCCGACCGGGGTAAAAAATATGCCCGTCAAAGGATTATAGTGCTCCAGGATGCCATAGAAATTATGGGAGCTTTGCGGGAGGCCATACTGCACAGCCCTGACTGAGTGGTACAGCCCCACCTGTTCCAGCAGAGCTCCAAGTTCGACAAGGACAAATCCAACCAACTTGCCCCACCAGGATCTGGTAGAAGAATGAACCCACCCGAGCGGGCGAAAGTCGACGGGAAAATCACCCTTGACCTTCATGAACTGGTTGAGGAAGGGGTGTCAAGTTGAGGTGTTTCCCCTCTCGGGTATTCAGACCTGACCAATCAGGGGAATAAACCAAAGACCTCTTTCCCATGGCCGACAGAGTATACTTCTTTGGCACCTAGTCTGCCAAGAGAGACACTGGAGACAAATCGGGAAAGATCCCAGTCCATCGCACGGTGAACAAACATATGCTGAAGATAAGATAGGGGATACATTCTCTGCATATTGGGAAGAAAGAACCTCATGTCCCCTATCTGACGGAGCCACTTATAATCTCTGTCGTGCAAAATCCTATCTTCCTCGTCAATATCGTCACCAAAGAAGAAGACAGGCTTCCGTAATGGAGTGCGAGAATCTGTCTTAAACAGTCCATCAAAGATAATCTCTCGGAGGGTCATCATACTGGCTTTAGAGATCTTCTCCTTTCGCTCCTTCGACTTACCAAAAGTCACAGGAGCAGTTTTCTGCAGCACGAAGGTCAGATTACGATCAGCGCCACCTACATGCCCAAAATGGCACTTTTTGGACAAAGGGTTGGAGGAGTATCGTACTGAAAAGAGAACAACACTTGGTTAGAAACCTAACAGAAAATGGCTGAGTGTTTGAAAACCAAACGCAGGGGGAATCCAGACGCGAAGACCAGCAAAATCTGCGTCCAGACTCAAAGAATGCGAGGCTAAGCCCGCGTTCCAAAATTCAGAACTTAGAAAAAGTTTCTAAGTATAGGATTCAGACGCGAGATTCATTAAAACTTGCATCTGATCTTACAAGACGCAAGAATTATAAGAAGTCTACGTCTGAACTCCTCACACTTAGAAAAATTTTTGAGTGCTGACTCAAGACACAGGGCTCAATGAGGCCCATGTTCAGCAAACAGATACGGATTCAGATTAATGAAACAAAGATGCAGAAGTCATCAAACTCGCATCTTGTCCACCAATTCAAGAACCGCGTTTGACGATCAAACACGGGCACGAGCCCCGTGTTGGCGGTTCACATTCAAGAGGTGTAGGATCACCTAGAGGGGGGGTGAATAGGTGATGGCTAATCTAATGGTCACTAAATGCCAAATAATGCGGAATTAAAAACTATTATGACCTAAACTAAACACCACGTATAACACAAGAGTGTAGCCGAATTTCCCGTGAAGGGCTCTGGACTAACTCCTCTAGATTCCCCAAGATAAGGGTTGAGGTGCCGCGTTGGCTCTCTTGGTTAAATACAAGTGTTAGCAAACAATCCCAAGCATGTATATCAATTAAGCACACAAGTATATCATGCATATAAAGATAAACACAAGTGATAGCATGCAAGATATAAACAAGAGACAGAGAGAGAGAGAGAGAGAGAGAGAGAGAGTGAGCAATCGCAAACACAAGGGATTTGTTTTGAGGTTCGAGCACACTTGCTCTACATCCCCGCCTTCGACACATGAAGGATTTCCACTATAAATGATCCCACCGGATCACTCGGTGCCGCAACACCTACAACGAGTTCCCACTAGAACTCCTTGGACTCTCTCTAGTCCGTACACACCGCAAGCCCACAAGCTCGCCGAGGCCGCACCTCAAACACGGAGTTCACACACGAACTCGAAACACCGCGAACGCACTCGTCCGCTTCCTCAAAGAACAAAGAACAAGTCTTTGGTGATCACAACACTTTGATCACCTAAAAACTATCTCACTACAACACTCCTATAAGATGAATAATCAATGGGTTGCTCAAGTGTTTGTGTGAGAAAACAAGGATGAGAATGGTGGAGGAAAACTCAAGAAAATCTCTTTTAATCACTCTTGATAAACTCCCTTTTTGATTGGAAGTATTAGCTCTCAATTTAGTGGAGAAAATTCTTTTAATGAAGTAGGAAAAACTGGCTCAAAACCCATTAAAAAATCTTAGAGAAAACAGCCCCCAAATGGCCCAATTTATAGGGCTCCAAAAACTAGTCGTTGGAGGCCTGACAGAACTGTCGGTCAACCGCCCGGTCGACCGGCAACGGTCAGAAATCCGACCATTGGGGCTGCAGTCGACCGGTCGGTCGACCGAGGCCAGGATACAGAGAGCAAGTCTCTCTGTCCGGTCGACCGGTCGGTCGACCGGGGCCTTTCCAAAGAGTAGAGCTCTCTGGACGGTCGTCCGGGTCAGTCGACCGGCCCTCCTGCCAGAACTGGGCGTGCACGTCTGTGCATGTCGGTCGACCGATCCGGTCGACTGACTTCAAGCTGCGGTCGACCGTCTGGTCGACCGGCTGAAGCCAGACAGAATTCTTAAGGGATAAAAATCTTGGTCTTATTGAATGAAATAAAATCCCATAAAATCACAGAAAATCTACAAAAATAGTTTTACCAATATACTTTGATAAACAAACATGCTTGCACAAAATCAAGGCATGTTACAAATAATTTGGACTATTTTTGTAAATTGAAAATATTGGCTCAAAATAAAAACGGTATTTTTCAAAACTTAATTTTTCCAAACTTCTCCAAATACAAAAACAAGATATTTAAACTCATTTGAAGCATAGAGTGTATGGATATGATCCACTACACAAACATGGTGAAATATCTATGTTTTTGACATTAAGCTCTAAATATGGTTTTGGTTAAAACATATAAACTTAAATACCAAAACTAAACATGTATTTTTTCAAAGTAAAAATTCTTTTCTAAAACAAAACTATCAAGAGTGTGTGTGTAAATGTACTTGAGCAATCCACCAACTATTCTATCCTTTACATTTTATCTAAAAATAAAATCTTACTAAAAACAAACCTAGACTCAAGTCTTCATCTTCTTGAAGTCTTCACTTGAAGCCTTCTCATCTTCTTGACTTGGTCCAAACACGATCCAAAAGCTCTTGGATCACACCGTGCTAGCTCCAAAACTTGACTTCAAATCCTTTTTTGAAGCTATGCACCTACTAAGATCTTGATCATAAATCTGTCACTAATTAAACACAAGATCATTAGTACTATAACTACATGAGTTGATCATCATCAAAACTAGAGTGATAGGCTTTTGGGCCAACAATCTCCCCTTTTTGATGATGACAAAACTCATGAAGTTATATATGCATGGATTAAAGTAAAGCTTCAAAGAAGCTCCCCCTTAACTCATGCATCACAAATAAATAATAAATATGCTATGTATGCTCATAAACATGCATGCAAATGAAGGAGTAAACATGCTAATCAAGCATAAAACAAAATCACAAAATCTTTTTCTCCTATTTGCAAAACAAAACATATATGCATAAACACAAATACTACTCCCCCTTAAGTAAGGAAAACATGCATATATCTCAAATACTACTTGCAAATACTACTCCCCCTTAAGCAAAACATATATGCATAAACACATATATGCATAAATACAAATACTACTCCCCCTTTTTGTCAATCATCAACAAAGGGGTTAAGGTAAAAACAAATCAAATAAATTTTTCTCTCCCTTTTTGTCCGAAACAAGGAATCAATAAAGGGGTAATCAATAAAAGGTTATATGCAATATACATTCATGAAGAGGAAGACGCTAAGTTAACTTCCCTACAAATATGCATTACATGAAGAAGGGATGACAAGCCCCAATTCACATAACACATATTATGTAATGCATAAGAGGAGATGTAAAGCTCCCCCTACACACGTGTACCACATAAAGAAGAGTTGTCAAGCTCCTCAATATACAATACACTCAACATGAATCTATATGTAGAAGAGATGTTAAGCTCTTCTTACATATAGGCAATACAACTCAAAAAATATTTTGATTTTTCTTATAAAATAAAATTTTGAATTTTCTTAATAAAACAAATCTTGAGAATTTTTCTTAAAATTTTTATTTTCTTATCATAAACAACTTTGTGCTTTAAACATGTAAAATAATTTTAACTCAAGCACAAATAACTCATATATATGTATGAAAAATGAGTATATCAATTGAAATTGATACATACATATATAAGAAAACAAAATATGAGTATATACAAAAATAGAGTCAATTGATACCAGTTGAAACGATTCAATGATACCAATTGAAACAATAATAGGATCATGTGTATATCTCATAAACATTGAAGAATAAATAACTAGTTAAATTAATTTTTGAAAAACTAGTTAAAGATCCTTCAAAAACATGAAACCAAATCATATGTTTTTCATGAATCATACCAAATACACAAGAGTTGACACTCAAAAACGATAAGGCTCATAAAAGTGTTCATGAAACAGTGTCATGACAAACAAATGAAGTGTGAGTGTTCAATAATCATGTAAATAGCATTTTCATGAAAATATTCATTTAGGCTCAAAAAGAACATGAATCTTTTATTTTTATCAAACAAAACATAAAAATTCATTTTTTTTATTAAACAAAACAAACTTCTAGGTATATGCATGATTTATCTAAATCTAACAATATGCATACATATCCCAAACATAAAAGAGTCTATGATATAATTTGCATGAAGGCAAGAGACTCAAAAAGGGTACACATGTATATTTATTAGATTTGAATACAAAATACATATACATGAAGCAATACATGAAAATAGGCAAAACAAGTTAAATGAGAGAATCATCAAAACTAGGCTATTCATGGGCATATAGTGAGTATAAATGAGCAATGAAGTGTAAACATATATAAATCAAATATTCTCACTACTTGAACATGTATATACATAAGTTTTAATGGAATCTACATCTAAACATGTATTTACCATATGAAATTCAAAACAAATAAAACATGAACATGCTAAATGATATTATCAAATGAAAAGCATGTAAATAAATTAGGAGTTTTAGAGATAGTTACCAAACCAAAGAACTATGCTCCAAATCTCCAAAACATGGTGGTTGTCCCACCAAACATCCTTGATAGCGGTGCATCAAATATGTGTCCATCGAGTCCATGTGCAACCACCACCAAGGCACCATTCCTCTCGCGTCGTGTGAGAGCCCTCACCTACATCAAAAACACAAGGTGGGGGTTTTGGTACCTATTTTTTCTTGGGTCCTTGGGGTTAGTCTTGTAAGGAACATTTTTATTAGCAAAATGTTTGGGTTCCTTGTCAAAACAAAATTTTGCTAAATGGTCTTTGTAGCCACAATGTGTACATTTGTACACCTTAGGATGCATATGTGTATGTTTGTGATCGTGGTGTGCAAAGTGTGCATATGCATGATGATGTGTATGTACATGTGGAACTTGTTCCTTTGAAAATAAGGTTTCCAATCTCTTATGGTTAAATGCACATGAGTTCAAGGTTGAGCTCAAACAATCAATTTTATTTTTCAAAAATTTAATCTCACTATTATCAATGGTGGCATGTAAAGCATGGTGAGATTGAGAATCATTTTTCCTTTTCTTTTTAGAAAAACTTTCTTTTTCACAAATTTTTCTTTTTAAACAAGAGTTTTCTTGAAAAACAACTTCTTTTTGTTTTTCCACCAAAACAATTTTATTTTTCAAATTTGCGTTTCCTTCACAAAGATCATCCAATTTTGAAAGCAAGGAAACATTTTCATTTTTCAAAATTTCTTTTTCTTTTTCTAAACATGCAATATTATTTTTAAAAGAATCATTTCATTAAGCATGCAATCAAACTTCTTTTTCAAATTTTTATTATCTTTCTTAAGCATATCATGTTTCTCTAATAGTTGTTGACAAAATGAAGCAAGTTCATCATATGACATGTCATTTTTATCTACCTCGGATTCGGTAGTTACCTCAAGGGGGTTATCCCCTTGGACCATATAGCACAAGTTGGAGGTGTCGCTTCCAACGTCCGAATCGCTCCCGGCATAATATAGATCCTTTTCGCCAAGGGAGATGAGGGTGTTCCATGCTACAAAAGCCGAATCAATATTAGAAACCCTACATAAATAATCATCATTTAGGGTTGACTTTAAAGCATAAATGACCTTTGCATTAGCCTCAATATTCTTGCCATTTAAACAATATGCATCATTAGTTGTGGCAAGATAAACATGAATGCCTAGGGCTTTGAGGTACAAAGACATCTTAACCTTCCAAATTTGGATATTAAGAATGTCAAACAAGGGTGGTGACATGAAGTCCATGGTGTGTGTACAAATATTGTGATTAGCCTAAAAAAAAGAGGATCTTTAACTCTAGGTTGTAAGACCCAAATTCAGAGCACTTGGCTCTGATACCAATTGTAGGATCACCTAGAGGGGGGGTGAATAGGTGATGGCTAATCTAATGGTCACTAAACGCCAAATAATGCGGAATTAAAAACTATTATGACCTAAACTAAACTTTTAAACTAAACACCACGTATAACACAAGAGTGTAGCCGAATTTCTCGTGAAGGGCTCTGGACTAACTCCTCTAGATTCCCCTAGATAAGGGTTGAGGTGCCGCGTTGGCTCTCTTGGTTAAATACAAGTGTTAGCAAACAATCCCAAGCATGTATATCAATTAAGCACACAAGTATATCATGCATATAAAGATAAACACAAGTGATAGCATGCAAGATATAAACAAGAGACAAAGAGAGAGAGAGAGTGAGCAATCGCAAACACAAGGGATTTGTTTCGAGGTTCGAGCACACTTGCTCTACATCCCCGCCTTCGACACACGAAGGATTTCCACTATAAACGATCCCACCGGATCACTCGGTGCCACAACACCTACAACGAGTTCCCACTAGAACTCCTTGGACTCTCTCTAGTCCGTACACACCGCAAGCCCACAAGCTCGCCGAGGCCGCACCTCAAACACGGAGTTCACACACGAACTCGAAACACCGCGAACGCACTCGTCCGCCTTCTCAAAGAACAAAGAACAAGTCTTTGGTGATCACAACACTTTGATCACCTAAAAACTATCTCACTACAACACTCCTATAAGATGAATAATCAATGGGTTGCTCAAGTGTTTGTGTGAGAAAACAAGGATGAGAATGGTGGAGGAAAACTTAAGAAAATCTCTTTTAATCACTCTTGATAAACTCCCCTTTTGATTGGAAGTATTAGCTCTCAATTTAGTGGAGAAAACTCTTTTAATGAAGTAGGAAAAACTGGCTCAAAACCCACTAAAAAATCTTAGAGAAAACAGCCCCCAAATGGCCCAATTTATAGGGCTCCAAAAACTAGCCGTTGGAGGCCTGACAGAACTGTCGGTCGACCGGCAACGGTCAGAATTCCGACCGTTAGGGCTGCGGTCGACCGGTCGGTCGACCGAGGCCAGGATACAGAGAGCAAGTCTCTCTGTCCGGTAGGGCCTTTCCAGAGAGCAGAGCTCTCTGGACGGTCGTCCAGGTCGGTCGACCGGCCCTCTTGCCAGAACTGGGCGTGCACGTCTGCGCACGTCGGTCGACCGATCCGGTCGACCGACTTCAAGCTACGGTCGACCGTCCGGTCGACCGGCTGAAGCCAGACAGAATTCTTAAGGGATAAAAAATCTTGGTCTTTTTGAATGAAATAAAATCCCATAAAATCACAGAAAATCTACAAAAATAGTTTTACCAATATACTTTGATAAACAAACATGCTTGCACAAAATCAAGGCATGTTACAAATGATTTGGACTATTTTTGTAAATTGGAAATATTGGCTCAAAATAAAAACGGTATTTTCCAAAACTTGATTTTTTCAAAATCTCCAAATACAAAAACAAGATATTTAAACTCATTTGAAGCATAGAGTGTATGGATATGATCCACTACACAAACATGTTGAAATATCTATGTTTTTGACATTAAGCTCTAAATATGATTTTGGTTAAAACACATAAACTTAAATACCAAAAATCAAACATGTATTTTTCTAAAGTAAAAATTATTTTCTAAAACAAAACTATCAAGAGTGTGTGTGTAAATGTACTTGAGCAATCCACCAACTATTCTATCCTTTACATTTTATCTAAAAATAAAATCTTACTAAAAACAAACCTAGACTCAAGTCTTCATCTTCTTGAAGTCTTCACTTGAAGCCTTCTCATCTTCTTGACTTGGTCCAAACACGATCCAAAAGCTCTTTGGATCACACCGTGCTAGCTCCAAAACTTGACTTCAAATCCTTTGTTGAAGCTATGCACCTACTAAGATCTTGATCATAAATCTGTCACTAATTAAACACAAGATCATTAGTACTATAACTACATGAGTTGATCATCATCAAAACTAGAGTGATAGTCTTTTGGGCCAACAAGAGGGACTTAGGAGTTGAAAGAACTCTATAAGCCCCTTTAACGGCGGAAACCCAGATCAGATGGTTGTACTACCTGAAATAGGGGCCTCCTGTGTGGAAGAACCGCCCATTTAAGTCTCAAGAGCGACAGCCTTCGAGGACGAAGCAACATACTTGGCTTTTGGTGCCATCACAACCGTGGAATCGGTGTTGAAGATGGTGAAAACGGAAAAAAGCTTCGAGCTTTTCTTAATCCTGAAAGGCTCAGTGAAGAAGAAGAGTCTAATGATGACTCTTGAAAGATTGTTGTCTTTTATAGGCACAGTGATTCGCAGAGATATGCGGCGCTTGGCTCGACGCCTAATCCCTGTCTGACGCGTGGCATGCATATTAAATGCAGCGCAAAATTCGCGCGCCAAAAGGAAGATGTCCCCTCAATTCTGCTGGACGCGTGGTAACGCGCCTACAACACAGATTCGTGTTCAACAGAAAATCGCGTCCCTCTGAAGATCGCGCCTCTTCAACTAGGCCAAAGTCGCACCTACTTCACAGAGCGAAAGTTGCGTCTTCATCCCAAAAGACGCATCCCTACAAGAGGTGCATCTTTAAAGCAGCATGACCACTGCGTCTATAGGACTTGCATTCAGTCCTTACTTCTGCAATTCAGTTCAACAGTACACTAGGACAAGCAGATGACTGTTTACCTCTGGTTCAAAGGACACCAACAACAAACTCAGAGCACTTGGGAGGTCTAGACTGTGTATCTACATACTCACCACGATCATTTCTGGCGGCTTCAAAGGGTTTCATAGTACACTCACGAAGACCACATTCCAGACAGGATCAAGCTCAGAGCATCTCAAATGATTGTCAGTCCAATCATGAGAAGTATGAACTCAACCAAAGTCCAAAGTATTTCGAAATCCGTCCCAGTCAACCGCGGAATATCGAAAACTTTGGAGGGGATTCTGTAGGCTGTCTAAAAATCACTAAAGACAATTCATCAAAAAGCAGAGTCCAAACTCCAGACGCAGGGCTTATCATAGCCATCACAACAGCATCAAGATGCGAGGGTCAAAACCCGCATCTCAGCATCACTGCAGCATCAAGGCGCTACAGCATCAAGGCGCAAGGGTCGAAACCCGCGTTCACTGCAGCATCAAGACGCGAGGGTCGAAACCCGCGTTCACTGCAGCGTCAAGACGTGAGGGTCGAAACCCGCGTCTCAGTATCACTGCCGCACCAAGACGTGAGGGTCAAAACCCGTGTCTCAGTGTTACTTCAGCGCCAAGGCGCGAGGGTCAAAACTCGCGTCTCAGTTATAACTACCCTCGTTATTGGGTCAATCACTGCCCACATAATGAGAAAGTTAACCCCCATTATGGAGCATTTTTAGGGGGCACGTTCACCCCTGAAACCTCTATAAATAACCCCGTTTGCTAGGGAGAAGGGTCGGTTGATGAGATAATTCTTGGAGAAGAATTTCGCTTGTGAGCTGTAGAAGCCCCGAAACTTTCACCAAAAAGAAAGAGAGTTCAGCTCTTCAAGCAACTTACTGCGTACAAGTTAATCTTTGCCTACAATCTCTTTCAGATTCCCGGTCGACAGGAGCTGTGTTACTCCGTCTAGAGAGGATTCCCAAGAGGCCCTGACGTTCACTCGGTCAACGAAAAATAAGATTCACTTCCACCGCCACATCAAGGACCCAGCATTAAATAAAGGGTAGATTCAAGTCTAAACATCTTCCCTCCCTTGTAGTCAGAGTGTTAATCCGCTGTTATCTTTCATTTGATTCAAGAAATTTTTACAAGGAACTTCCTCCCACCAAACAATCACCAAGACCACTGGCCATGCCCAACTCCGGCAACCCCTCACCATCAGCCCCATATTGTAACAGAATTGATATGCTCCGATACTAATTGTTGCATGCATAATCCAAAATATCATACTTACTATGATACCAATAGTTGGGAGATATGAGATCCCCACCGATGACCTCAATCACGCCATGAGATCGAATACCTCGAGCGCACAAAATGAATATTAAAAGATATAAGAAGAAGAACACACAATTTAACGTGGTTCGTCCCAAAGTTAGCCTGCGTCCACGGGAAGAGAACTTGAGAGAGCTTTTGTTAATAAACTTGATATAAAGAGATCTAACCTTCCTCTTGATGACACAAGAGTATTCACCTTCCCCTTGAATCTATATCTAAATTACAAGAGTATACCTTTTTTGTAGCACCCCATTCCCAGGATACGTACCCAGATACGTGTCCAAATTTTTTTTGACCGTATTATTTCAATTTTCTTTCAATATTTATTTTTTAAGTTGTGATTTCTCATATTTTTGGTATCGGATCTGGATTCTCAGTTTTAGAGTCAGCCCTGACTTGGACCGGGAACCTGATACCAGCATACCGTTCGATTTGACCTTTCTGGAAGTTCAATTTGATCGATTTTAGATTCAAATACTATTTTTTAAGATTAGATTTTTATGATTTTCTAGAATTTTTCAGAATTTTTCTGTAAAATCTCCAAAATCGGTGTTGGTCGGCATCACTGACCGATTCCCAAATTTTTAGTTTTCAAATGGAATTAAATTTTTAGAAATGGCTTTCACATTACTTCTTAAAGTCTCATTTTCTATCTACAAATATTTTTTGAGATTTTTCAAATTTATGAAAATTTGACTGATTATGGTGTCGGCAAGTATCACTAGAAGATTACAGAATTTTAATTTAAAAATAAATTGAATTTCTTGAATCTGATTTCACCATGCATCTTAAAATAATATTTGCTATTTTTGAGAATTTTTCGGAACGTTTCTGAAACAGTCAAATTTTTGCCTATTTAAATAATAATATTATTTACAGATATTTTCTTTTCTTACTTTTCCTTCTCCACTCCCCTACTTTATACTCTCATGATATTCTAATAAATTAATTATTTAATAATAAATTTTTATTTTCTTTTCTTTTTTCTTATTTCCTTTTCCTTTATTTTTCTTTTTCTTCCCCCACACTCCACCTCCATGTCCTGCTCCCTCTTCCACAAGCCGCAGCCGCCTGCAGCAGCACAACAGGAGCATGATGGGCTGCTGCTGCAGCCCATCCCCCTATCCCCTTCCATCATCTCTGCCTACTTCTCCTCCCTATTAAATTCACCCATTCTCCTTCGCATTTTCCATTTCAATTTCAAACTCTAACACTTCAACTAACCCACTTCCTTTATCACCACCGCCGCCTCCACCATCACCGCCGCCGCCCCCCATAGCCGCCAGCCACCACCTCCCCCACTCCCTCTCTCCACTCCTCCACCTCCTTTTCATTCAACCACCACTCCTCCACCTTCAATTTCCACAAAACTCATATCTTCATCACCCTCTTCTTCTTCAAAATTCTCCATCAATTCTCCACCTCTTCCACTTCCACCACCACTCTATCATCTCCTCCTCCTCCTCCTCCAACTCCCACAATCACCAACCACCACCAATCACCACCATCAACCACCACCCCCCACCTCCTTCAATAACAAATACCACTCAACAACAACAATACAAACTCCACCACCCCCTCCTCCCCGGGGGGCCTAGCCGTGCCTCCCCTTCCCGGTGGCGCCTCCTCCTTCTTTTCTTCCTTCCTTCTTTCTTTCTTTCTTTTATTTCTTTCCTTTTTCTTTCTTTCCATTTTTACCCATCCCCTCATTCCCAAATTACTTCCCCTTAATTTCAATCACACCCCTCCCCTTTTAATTTTTATTCCCTTCTAAAAATACCTTATATTCTCTCTTTCTCTCTCTCCTTCCTACAACTTTCTCTCTCCTCTCTCTTGTCTCTCATTCCCTCTCTAATATTTTTATATATATATTTATATTTATATATTTTAATATATAAATATGGGCTAATAGCTTGCTTGCACGTGTTCGCAGATTTTCGTGGTTTTACTCGGTATTTCGTTCCGATATTAGGCGAGTACATTTCTTGCTCTATTACCATCATTTCATGACTCATAATTATTATCTTATTTTTAATATATGATGTCTCTTTATACAAGTTGGTACATGTTATATAAATGATTTCAAAAAATTATCATGCTATATAAATAGCTGTCGGTTGTTATTATACTTTGTCAAATCGGTATTATACCGGGCATGCTTAGATCTACTCCCGCTTCACTCGGCTTCACATGGCTAATTAAAAGATAAATTTATTATTGTTAGAAATATGGTTGTGAAGAGATTGAAATGTTTATACCGTTCTCCTGTACCATGTTACGTGACCGGTTGATACCTAAAATTTGATGTTGTGACTCTCACCAACATATTAGTTACCTGATCCTAACATGTATACACTTGATACCTGCCATGCTTTGCTTAACACTTGATATCTGACACCGGTACTTGCCATGCTATACTTAGCACTTGATATCTGACACTGGTACTTACCATGCTATTTTGACACTTGATATTTGACACCAGTACTTGCCATGTTATACTTGACTCATGACATCTGACACAGGTACTTGACATGCTATCACTCACTTGACATGCTATTACACACATGACATGCTATCACCTAGTACTAGTATACTTGACCTGATATTGTGGCACCTGACTGGTTACTGTTATACCTGACACCTGTATTATATGCATATTGATGATTATTTCTTTTATGGGGACTTGGCATGATTATTATACTGTTACCAGATATTTGGTACTCCTGAACCCCTGTGCTCCTGAACTCCAGTATTCCTGAACCCCTCTAAATGGGAGACTCCTGGTATTATGCTCCTGATATTACCTGTTAATCCCCATAATTGGATAATCATGGTTATTGGATTACTATATACACTTGTGGATATTATCTTTGGGCAATGTGTGTGTGTGTAAAATAAAGTACTCAACTTACACTGGGGTGGGGGAAACTGATGGAAACCTGTATGATGTCATATTTATAATGGTGATATTTCTGAAGTGTCATGTGGGGCGCGTAATGATAAGTCCCTGGAAGCAGTAGCCTAAATCTGAAGTGTCATGTGGGGCGCGTAATGATAAGTCCCCAGAAGCAGTAGCCTGTACTCCTGAACTAGTTCTGGGCAGAGACGGGACCCACTATAAATATGAGCCATCAGATTTATCAGTTTCCAAATAATAACTCGTCTTCTTCATAAGTGGATGTATGTGTGCCGGTAGCACATACAAAAGCATATGGATCGGATGAATAACATAAAACAACCAAACGGTAATAATATTAGGAACGTGTGATATTTGGTCTCTCCTTTGTTCGGGTCCTGGTATTCATATATTATACCCGGGTAAGTTCTACAGAGTGCGAGCTCTAGTATAGACTATCCGTGATGTGAGGCGCTGGTAGAGAGGCGATTGAAATATCAAACGGTACTGATTATTATTATTGAATAACTTAAAATGTAACACCTTTATATTTCAGTTATAGTGTTATGCCCTGAGTTGACACCTTACTTTATGACATATGATGATTACTCTAGACACACTATAGTTCTGTTACTCTTAAGATAACTCAAGTTGTATAAATTCAGACGATGGCGACATGAGATATGAGGTATATAGATGAGGGTTTCCTTATTTGGATTATCTCCTTAACGTATCAGTCCCGTGAATCTATAATCTGAGCTTGTACAACTAGTTTTGTCCATACTTGTATTTATCGCATGTTTAACTTATTTACCGCATGTTTATATGTACCTATGCTCTTCATACTACCTTCTATGCATGTTTTTTAGTTTCAGATTCATCGATAATCATGATTTACTGTCGTTCCTTTAATTTTCTGTATGTTACTTGTCATTGCTTGTACCTGCATGCCTGGACCACATCACTTGATCATGTACACGTGTGCCTATTATGCACGCCATTTATTATATGTACTCGCTGGGGTTGCTAACAACTCTGGATTCTCATGTCCAGATCCTAGAGACCGGACCTTTGTGGCCTTACTGTAGCTGATCAGAGGCTCAACGGATCCTCCCATGGTGGTCAGAGCGCAGCAGAAGCTTAGACATCGCCGCAGCTCTTCCTTCCAGTTCCTCTCCTGTTTGGCTCCCGAGGCCCTCTTGCTACTCATGAACACCTCTCAGCTTTTATATACCTCTTCATATGATGTACTTTTGTATTAACTGGTGATGTAATATTCCTGTAATATTATATCACTCTCTGTGATAACCATGTACTTGTACTTTTCTGTTGGAATGTATATTATCACTGTGCTTTCGCACTCTGATGCTTGCATGTACTGATGCTTAACGTATATACGTGAGGGTATCTCCGACCTGCGTATATATGTGGCAGTGACGTCTCCGTACCTACGGATCGGGGAGTCACATTCTCTCTATGCACCTTCACTTTTCTCCTCTCTTTCTTGGCTTTTAGGGCCTTCTTAGCTTTTTAGGGCCTTACATTGTTGTTCACCACAACGTTCTTCTGCTCTAACAAAATCCTATGTTACAACCTTATTTATAGAATTTTACAATACAACTCTTATTTGGACTATGAGATGATCTTGACCATTGGATGCTTGAAAAATCTTGATCAATCCTATTAGGAGTTGATCTCCTTGATCTAGTAGGATTCTAGACCCTTTAATCTTAGAAACAAAATTTTCTTAAATAGGAACTGAATCCTATTCGTACTCCTCTTGAAAAAAACTCGCAATCACCTGAAAAGAAAATTGATTCACCTTGATTTGCTTCTTCTGCTTTAAGCTATCGTCTTCTCCAACTTTATTGAATTTTTTTAGACCATCACCTCTTGAAATAAGGCAAAATTCTAACAATCTCCACCTTGACTTGCTTTTCAAGCCTTTAGCAAAATAATTTAAAATTTTGGATTACTACCCTAATTCTTTTCTTGATTGTAACTATATCATGAAACCTTTAACCTTGTCCTCTCCCTGGGGCCTTTGGTGGATTCACCGCCATGCCTTGAGTCATCTCAAATCTCGCCTAAATGCACCCTTTCTGTAGTTGTACTGCAACTCTTAGACTCGTTGCAGTTTTCCTTAATGCTCCACCTCGAAGTGAGCTCCCTTCAAACTTTTCATTGAAACTCCCTGACCTAGTTTCTTTCTCTTAGCTTGCATTGCATCACCGCTACCACCAGCTAATTCCGCTTTGTGACGCCTTCCTGGCCATGGGGGCCCTGCCGGTCTTAAGGTAATCTGCCTCTTATTCTGCGATAGTCATACCAACTTTACACAAACAATGTCAATGACTTGTCGTGCCATTGTCTTTCACCGATCACTTGTGATGGTCCACCTTCCATCGATATTTTAACCTTGAGACTATCTTCACATAACTGCCATTGTCTCATCGAGCCTTACTGACATATACTGCCATAGTCTTTCTTCCACCAATCAGAACTGCCATCCACCACTGCATTGATGTTTGCCAGATCTATTGCCCTACTATTGATGATCTTCAAACCTGATAGATCCACCAATACCTGTAATAATCTCACCGTATCACGACTACTCCTTCATAACTTTGACCGTGATCTCCGTCGATTTTGTTACCGAATTGTACATAACTTGCACCAAACCTTGGAATCTCCTCAATCTGCACCTACCGTTGCATTCAGAATGCCAAAAAACATAGGGTTTGACACCTCGATCATCTTACTACCTTCCGATCAGTCTCGTCCGTTGATCGTCTTCATCACCCTCCACTATTTTCCTTTGACTTGCTGCCGCAACGAGCCTCCAAGGGATGCTCTTCATCTTCTCCTTCACATTGGCAAGCATTTGAAAGATTTGGCCTTCAAATAACAGCGTCCGGTGGACACTGGCGGCTGCTCCTGAGGTGAGGAGGAGCTAGTATCTGTATGAGCCGGGAAAGGAGAAGACAAGAATTTACGGTAAAAGTTTTCCTTGAATCAAATGAAAAAGATTACAACAAAAACTGTTCCTTCCGGTTACAAGGGAGGGAGAATATTGAATCTTGAATTCCCCCTTTGTTTAAGGCTGGGTTCTTCGTGTGACGGTGGAGAGTGAATCTTGTTCTCCGTTGACCAGATGACCGTCCTTCTGGGATCTTCTCTTCGGCCGGTAGAAAGAGTGACACAGCTCTGTCTACCAAAACTCTAAAAGAGAAGGTAGGCGAAAGCTAGCTCGTACGCAGCGAACTTGCTGAAGAGTTGATTTACTTCTTTTCTCTCTGTGTCGCCCTCTGTCTCTTTTCGTCCGATTAATGCCTATCGCCCCTCTATTGCCTTTTTTTTTCTCTTCTGATTGCCCTGACCTCATAGCAAACGGGGCTATTTATAGAGGTCCTAGGGGGTGAACGTGCCCCCTAAAAATGCTCCACGATGAGGGCCAACTTCCCCGCTACATGGGCGGTAACTAACCCACGTGCCTGCTAAAGGCACGCCACGATGGGGGCTGATTTCCCTTACGTGTAGGCAGTGATTGGTCCCTTAACCAAGGCGGTTATAACTGAGACGCGGGTTTTAGACCTTTGCGTCTTGATGCTGAGACGCGGTGTCGAGCCAACGCGCCTTGATGCTGAGACGCGGGTGTCAAGCCAACGCGCCTTGATGCTGAGACGCGGGTGTCGGGCCAACGCGCCTTGATGCTGAGACGCGGGTGTCGAGCCAACGCGCCTTGATGCTGAGACGCGGGTGTCGATCCAACGCGCCTTGATGCTGAGACGCGGGTGTCGAGCCAACGCGCCTTGATGCTGAGACGCGGGTGTCGATCCAACGCGCCTTTATGCTGAGACGCGGGTGTCGATCCAACGCGCCTTTATGCTGAGACGCGGATGGTAGTCCCTCGCGTCTAGAGCTTGCAACTTTGCTTTTCAATGGCTTGTCCTCCAGTAACTTTTGGACAGCCTACAGAACCCCCTCCAAATTTTTCGATATTCCGCAGTTAACTGGGACGGATTTCGAAATACTTTGGATTTTAGCCATATTTGCTTTCATGACTGGACTGTTAGTGCTCCGGGTTTGATTTTATCTGGAGTTGGTCTTCGTGAGTGTACTGTTTGAACTCTTTGAAGCCACCAGAGTTGATCATGTTGAGTGTCTAGATGCACAGTCTAAACCTCCCCGATTGCTTTTAGTCTGTCACGGGTGTGCTTTAAGCCAGGAGTGGTTGGTCGTCTGCTAGCGTCAGTGTACTGTTGAACTGATTTTGCAGAAGCAGGAGGTCGAACGCAGGTTCTTTTCAAAAAGCCGAGATGGTACTGCTTTAAAGACGCGATTTCTGTAGGGTGCGTCTGATTGTAACTCAATATTGCATATTTTACCTCATTATTCCCATGCATTTAATAAATAAACATGTGATTTTTACTCATCTTCTCTACATATTTGCAGGTACACACTTAATGAAGAGATAGCCCATTAATCACTTTAATTAGCAATAATTAAGTGATTAAATCAAGATTAAGATAAGCCCCAAGATTTCAAATCAGATTCCAGAGAGATCCGCTCAACAACCCAAAGTTCTAGAATGCCACGTGGATAACAACTTCGTAACGAAGTTGTAACAAGAATCTGTTGCTCAACAGATCTAGAAGTGCCGCAAATACCAGAATTTCCCGCGCTTTTTGCGGCAGTTTCAGGGAGTTAGGATCCCGGATTTTGCGCTAACCAACTAGCTTCTGGATCCTTCACCTGGGTGCTATAAATACTCCACAAGGACCTGCGAGCTGAGACTGATCAGAGAAGAGAGAGAGATTAGTGATGAGATTTGTATTTTGTTAGTTTTTGTTTAGAATTTTTAGCTCTCTATGATCTTCTTCTCCCTAGATTTCATTGCAAGAGAGAGTTGTATGAGAGAGAGAGCTTGTATCATCAAGGAGTGACAACTTGAAGCTATGCAAGGATTGATCCATTCTCTACTTCTCTACTTGAGCTTGATTCTAGTTTGATTGCTTTCTTTACTTGCTTTGTTTACTTTCTTGCAATTTAATTCATGCTTTGTTTTTCTTTTGTAATGGCTTGTAGCTAATTCTTTCTCCATGTACTAGCTAACCACTACTCTTGCTAACTACTAACTCATGGGTGATTGCTTTAATTCATCTTGCAAGTTGTATGGTCTTCTCTTCTCCGATGGGTTTTCTTTCATTTCTTGGCAAGTATCTTGTTGTAATTCTCCATATGATTCATGTGTGCCTCACTTAGAGCCTTGTCTTTGAACAAGTGCCTTGATGGAACATGGAGATGGATCACCAATATGCTATTTGATGTACAACTTCTCTATGTCCATTATTGAATGTTGTATGTTCTTCATTTGCATCACTTGAGTGTATCTCTTTTGATTCCATTATTGAAAGTCTATCTTGTAGGCCGATGACCATCTATGGAGGCTACAAGACAAGTCCAAGAATGATCCCCCATCATCCTAGTGGGAAAGTAATTAGACCAACACGCAAGACAAATCTATGCCGATGAATCAACATGAGGCACGCATTCACTATCACGGAGTTTAGTAAGTTTTAGCAAGGTAGCAAGGTTAGCTAGTCATGGTTTTCTTACATTCAAAGTCTTCTTCAAGTTTACTTTCTTTTTAGATTGTTAGTCCAAAGCCAAACTCGATTTTGATTTCTCTCGATTTCCACCATGAACATATCCATCCTTTCTTTCATTTGTTTTTCCATTTTGTTTTTATTCTTTTAAAAGCAAAGAAGAATTCTCGTTTCCTAACTTCACTACCACTCGTAAAGCTTCCATCGCGAGCTCTCCCTGAGATCCGACTCGGTATAGCTCTATGCTATAGCGGAGATAAGAAAGGGATACATCGACTACATTTAAACACACCTTTCTCGTCTAATCAAATTTTTGGCGCCGTTGCCGGGGAGAGCAACGTTTTTAGGTTAAAGTGAAGTACTAAACGAATCTTCTTCTCTGTTTGCAGGTTACAGGTGAAGAAACAGAAAATCTTGCATTGCAGTGACATACAAGTGGACCTGGGCCTCTGCTCAAGAAAGCAGAGACCAGGATCCCTCAGTTTTGCCGCAGATTCTGGACTTTTGCCGCAGATCTGCGGCAATCCTGAGATCACTACTGACCTAATTTCTGCAGGGCCTCTGGTTCTGCAAAATACAGCTGCTGATATACCTGAAATCTTGTATTCTTCACCATATACCTGCTAAATTAAAAAACAGTAAAAAGTTGGTTGAAATTGTTAAAAATTGTTTAGACACTTGCATCTCTAGGCACGTGTCTTTTCAATTCTTTACTTTTACTGTTGAAGAGTGCTGGAGGCAAGGTACGTTTCGCATTGCATATAGACTAGGAATCATCTCTTGCTTGATTTTCATGCTTTGAGTGAATCCTTGTTATATTTTTTGTACACTTGCACCAATTCAATTTTAAGGGCATTACCGATAAATAAGATAAGGTGGGGAGTTCATTACCCTTTCCTTAGCCCATAAACCACATCCCAGCACTCACAATCCCAAGCTTGTAAATAAAATTTGAATAGACGTTGGCCCTAGGGACATCTCGGACTCATTAGGAGATTTTCCTAAGGGGGAAAAGTGTTGGAAATTGACTTTTGTAAAATCAGTGTCTAGGAAAGGGGTTGAGGGCCGAAAGCCCGAAGGTTGCTGGTTACTTAATTAAGGAACGTCTTCGGACGGAAAACCTCCCACCAACCTTACCCTTCCCTGGCTGATTCGCTTATAGTCAAAGTCTACACTAAACCTCCTGTGGACGATCTAAAGTTAGGAGTCGTCTAGGTCCAGGATCCTTATATAGCTGGGATTGATTTTTCTTTTATTGTTTGTTATTTTTCTTTTTCGCTGGTGTGATCGGTGCGCGTTGTTTGTGGCTTTATATTTGAGAGTGGTTCTGTGATCATCATTCTGCTAGACTTTCTACACTTACACAACCACTTGACACCATAACCAACAACGTCTCACTTCAAGATCGATTTTATCCGATTCGCACCTCCATTCCTTCATGCATTCTTCTCCCCGAGCCTAATGGAAATCATTTCGAGCTGAAACCACAATTCATTAATACACTCCCCCAATTCCATGGTCTAGAGTCTGAGGACGCGTACCTCTTTATTCGTGAGTTTGAAGAGGTATGCCAAATGATGCGGATTTCCCAACTGTCTGAGGATGCTGTTAGGTTACGGTTCATACCGTTTGCACTTAAGGATTTAGCTAAGAAATGGCTTTATAATCTTCCTGTCAGTTCCATATCTTCTTGGGATGATTTTGTTAAGGTCTTTCTTAGGAAATTCTATCCTATCCACAAAACAGCCCTCATGAGAAAGAATATAATGCAATTCAAGCAGGAACAAAATGAACCTTTCTGGAAATATCTTGAGCGTTTCAAAGACCTCTTAGCCCTATGTCCCCATCACGGCATAGAGAAATGGCGTCTCTGCCAGATTATCTATGACGGTTTAGATTACCAAACGAAAACCCTCTTGGAATCCATGTGCCAAGGGGAATTTTTGAAGAAAGATGAGCATCAGGGGTGGGATCTCTTTGAAACCCTAGCTGAGAAAACCATTCAGTGGGAGTCTTGTCCTGACAAATCCACTTCCACCACTTCCAGAACTGGTCCACATTCCAGAGAATCCTCTATAGCTGCAGAAACCAAGATCACACAACTGCTAAAGAGGATAGAGCTGCTTGAGTCAAAGGGAAATTCTGTGGTCAACCAGGTCAACCCATTGCCTTTGATTAAACCGGGTTGCACCAACTGTCATGACCTGAGCCATGTCTTTGAGGAGTGTCCATTATATCAGCCCCAATCATGTCAGGAGAACATGAATGCAGCTTTTACCAGACCCAATAATCATCCATACTCCAACACTTACAATTCAGGATGGCAGAACCATCCAAATTCTTTATGGAGTCAGTCTGGTCCTGAGCATCATATGCCACCACTTCCACATCCATACAATGCTCAGTTTCACCCATCCAGTTTTGATCAGAATTCACTGTATGTTCATCCATCTCAAAGTCCACCACAGTCATATCAGTCTTATCAGAATCCACCACCATTCTACCAATCACAATTCCAATCTCCATATCCTCAACATCCACCCCAAAATAATTCCGAAATATCTGAGTTGAAACAAATGCTAGAAACCTTTACAAAGAACCAGCAACAGGAGTTGAATAAAATGAAGGTCCAAATTGGGCAATTGGCTGAGAATTAAAAAAGTTTGTTCCCAAACCAGCCATTGCTAAATCCCAAAGTTGAAAATTCAGGACCCAGTCAATGTCATGCCATTCATACCCTGAGATCTGGTAAACAAGTTGACAATAAGGTTTCTAGTCCACAATCTCATCCAGTACCAAAGCCTACATTTCCTGTCCCAATGCAACCAACTTTTGACAAACCATCCTCTAGTTCAGAGCCATCCACATCTCAAGCCAAGGGGAAAGAAAAGGTAGATGAGCAACCTTATAAGCCTAGAGTACCATATCCAAATAGGCTTCTAAACAACAAGTCAAATGCTCACATGGAGAAGATAAAAGAAACATTCAATAAGGTCCAAATCAATGTCCCTCTTCTTGATGCCATACAACAAGTGCCATCATATGCCAAATTCTTGAAGGAAATGTGCACCAAGAAGAGGAAGACCCAAGTTCCTAAAAAAGTCTTCCTAGCATCATCCATCAATGAGCTGCTCACTGTTCCAATTCCTGTTAAATACAAAGACCCAGGGAGCCCCACCATTTCATGCATCATAGGACAGACTATAATCAATAGGGCACTTCTTGATTTGGGGGCCAGCATTAATCTCCTACCTTTCTCTGTGTACCAACATTGGGGTTAGGTGATCTCCTCCCGACCCAAATGACCATCCAATTGGCTGATCGCTCTGTTACTAAACCAAGGGGGTAATTCATGATGTCCTTGTCAAAGTTGGAGAATTCTTTTATCCTGTTGACTTTGTTGTCCTTGAAACAAAACCTGTGTCAAATTCTAATCAAAGAGCACAAATTCCTGTCATTCTGGGACGACCATTCTTGGCTACTGCAAATGCAATCATTAATTGCCGGAATGGATCAATGAGGTTGACTTTTGGTAACATGACACATGAACACAATGTCTTCCACACACAGCCTCACAAAACAAAAGATCAAACATTTGAGGTTAGCTTCATTAGTAACAATTGTGAGGAGGAATGTGAAGATCCAAAAGATGAGTCACAATCTTGTGATTCTTTTATCCGAGTACCCTTTCAAACGGGAAAAGTTGATTTGGATATTTTCACTTTCAATGAACCAAATCTGACTGTATCTGAACCTCCGATTGATATATCATTTGAAGACTTGTTTGCTGAAGAGATCATGTGTTTAGATGAGTCAACTCGGGGTAAGTTAGCTGATTGTCCACTTCCGGATGTTGATTTGAGTTTTGAAGAATTATATGGAGAAGAGTTAAAATTTCTTAAAATTGGAAGTGATGAGATTCTGAGTGAGAGTGGTGATAAGGACTTTGTTTGTGAACGATGTGGTGGAATGAGTGTGAATGATAATAACAATCAATTGAATCTGGAAAAACCTAAGGCTAGAATAATTCAGACCGTTTCCCAATGGAGCTCAAGAAAGAGAACACATTGGAACGATGGGAAACGGGCCAGAGGAAAGCGACCAAAAGCCTAGGTGAGAGTTACACTTGTATATATTCCTTGTAAATATTTTTTGCACTTTTTTGTGAATAAATGGTTCCTTCCCTTTCCATTTTTGTTTCATGCATACATATATCATGATGCATTGAGGACAATGCATGAAATAAGTGTGGGGGAGGGTTTACTAACATAGAGTTTTAGATTTTCTTTCTTTTACACTTCTTTTAGAAAATAAAAAAAATAATAATAAAAATAAAAATAAAAAAATAAAAACTTTTTGAAATAAGAGACAAAGTTTTGTTCTATTTTTAAGAAAATTAAGATGTATCTTAGAAATTAAGAAAGCCTTAATTATGACATCTTAAACATAGTTGAAGTAATAGATCTTGTTTGAGATTATAGGATAAGTAAGTAAAATTGGTGAGATATTCTTATCTTGAATTTTTTGCCTTAGATAAGTATGCACTTCACACTTACACATTTTTTGGGATGGAAACAAAGACCAAAAATGCCATTAAAAAAAATAAAAATAAAAAAAGAAAAAAGAAAGAAAAATAAAGATATAAATAAAGCATCACTTATTAAGCTGGATAATTGTGCCTCAAGAAGCATGATTACTCACGCCTAACGGTGATCTCACTTATTAAGCTGGATAATTGTGCCTCAAGAAGCATGATCATTCACGCCTAACGGTGATAAAAAATAATCCCCTTTAGTTTCGTGGCCTTTTCTACTCGAGACCTTAAACCCGAGGGATGTTTTCTCATCTGGTGCCCTAAGACCATCTGGTTTGGGAGTCATCGGTTAAAGGCTCGCTAAAAGGGTAGACTAGAAAGCCTAAACTAAGGGAAGAAAAAAGCAGAAAAAGAAAAAAAATATATATATATATAAATAAATAAATGGCTTGATGGTTGGAGTTGAAATCTCAGAAATCTTCACTTACACGGTGTGCATACTATCTAGGTTTTATGAAAGATAAAATATTCAATCCAATTTTGAACTCTTACCTTAATTAAAAACAAGATCTTGCATGGATACTAAGTTTAAGGAAGAATAATTATAGGTGGACTTATGACCTAGGATCACTTATATTTTTGCAAAAATAGTTCGGAAACATGTCTCTTATTCAAAATGCGTTTTCAAAATACTAACATTTGTCTTCTTTCTTTATGGATTTTGTGGGTGTAATCCACTGAAAACCCTCAGGAGACAACACTCCTCCTCTAGGGTAACCTAGAGGTTTAACGGCTTGTTGCACACGCTCAGTGCAATCGCGTCACCTGCGAAAGTGGTGTAATAAATTGGTAGTATAGATTTTCTTTTCTTTTCTTTGTTTTGCTCGGGACGAGCAAAAGAATAAGTGTGGGGGTGTGATTGTAACTCAATATTGCATATTTTACCTCATTATTCCCATGCATTTAATAAATAAACATGTGATTTTTACTCATCTTCTCTACATATTTGCAGGTACACACTTAATGAAGAGATAGCCCATTAATCACTTTAATTAGCAATAATTAAAGTGATTAAATCAAGATTAAGATAAGCCCCAAGATTTCAAATCAGATTCCAGAGAGATCCGCTCAACAACCCAAAGTTCTAGAATGCCACGTGGATAACAACTTCGTAACGAAGTTGTAACAAGAATCTGTTGCTCAACAGATCTAGAAGTGCCGCAAATACCAGAATTTCCCGCGCTTTTTGCGGCAGTTTCAGGGAGTTAGGATCCCGGATTTTGCGCTAACCAACTAGCTTCTGGATCCTTCACCTGGGTGCTATAAATACTCCACAAGGACCTGCGAGCTGAGACTGATCAGAGAAGAGAGAGAGATTAGTGATGAGATTTGTATTTTGCTAGTTTTTGTTTAGAATTTTTAGCTCTCTATGATCTTCTTCTCCCTAGATTTCATTGCAAGAGAGAGTTGTATGAGAGAGAGCTTGTATCATCAAGGAGTGACAACTTGAAGCTATGCAAGGATTGATCCATTCTCTACTTCTCTACTTGAGCTTGATTCTAGTTTGATTGCTTTCTTTACTTGCTTTGTTTACTTTCTTGCAATTTAATTCATGCTTTGTTTTTCTTTTGTAATGGCTTGTAGCTAATTCTTTCTCCATGTACTAGCTAACCACTACTCTTGCTAACTACTAACTCATGGGTGATTGCTTTAATTCATCTTGCAAGTTGTATGGTCTTCTCTTCTCCGATGGGTTTTCTTTCATTTCTTGGCAAGTATCTTGTTGTAATTCTCCATATGATTCATGTGTGCCTCACTTAGAGCCTTGTCTTTGAACAAGTGCCTTGATGGAACATGGAGATGGATCACCAATATGCTATTTGATGTACAACTTCTCTATGTCCATTATTGAATGTTGTATGTTCTTCATTTGCATCACTTGAGTGTATCTCTTTAGATTCCATTATTGAAAGTCTTTCTTGTAGGCCGATGACCATCTATGGAGGCTACAAGACAAGTCCAAGAATGATCCCCCATCATCCTAGTGGGAAAGTAATTAGACCAACACGCAAGACAAATCTATGCCGATGAATCAACATGAGGCACGCATTCACTATCACGGAGTTTAGTAAGTTTTAGCAAGGTAGCAAGGTTAGCTAGTCATGGTTTTCTTACATTCAAAGTCTTCTTCAAGTTTACTTTCTTTTTAGATTGTTAGTCCAAAGCCAAACTCGATTTTGATTTCTCTCGATTTCCACCATGAACATATCCATCCTTTCTTTCATTTGTTTTTCCATTTTGTTTTTATTCTTTTAAAAGCAAAGAAGAATTCTCGTTTCCTAACTTCACTACCACTCGTAAAGCTTCCATCGCGAGCTCTCCCTGAGATCCGACTCGGTATAGCTCTATGCTATAGCGGAGATAAGAAAGGGATACATCGACTACATTTAAGCACACCTTTCTCATCTAATCAAATTTTTGGCGCCGTTGCCCATCGTTCCATGAGGCAGACGCGATGTTGGGTCCACTGGGTCGGACGCGGACTTCGTAGAGAGACGCGACCTTCCGAATGCATTTATGGAGATGCTGACGGGGCATGTCTATCGGAGAGGTGCGTCCCTTGGGTGCGAATCTGTGCCGTGTCATGATTACGCCGCCAGCTGGCCTGGGGAACCAGCAGGATTTCACCTTTTGGCGCGCGGACTTCCCGGTTCATTAACTGAACCGCGCCACGTGTCGAACGATGACTCGCTGTGGAGTCACGACGCATGATCTTCTCTGCTCAAAAATGATTTGGTTCCACGCGTCAAGCGGTGACTCGCTGCAGCGTCTATCGGGCCACACGCCGCGTATCTTCGCGAATCCTTGGGCCTATAAAAGGCAACAGTCAGAGAGACATCTTTTCTTCTCCGATCGCACTTGCTCAAGAAAGAGAGTTCTCTTCTTCCTCTGTTGAACTGTTCATCTCCATTACTGGACTTTTGAACTATTCATCTTCTTTACTGGACTTTTAGATGGCACCCAAGACCAAGCCAACCGTATCTTCTTCACGGGCGACCGTCGCCGAGGCCCAGAGGGGCGCTTCCTCTGCGCAGGATGTCGCTTTCCCAGGTATAATGCCTTTTAGGCATGAATTTCGCCATTAACAGAAGCTCATAGAACCCTAAGAATCCTTAACACAAAATATAACTCGTGTTTGATTCTCAGACGCGGTCTCAGACGCAGTCTTTGAGTTGATAACTGAGGCGCGGGTTTGGACCCTTGCGCCATTGGGTCCTGCATTTCGGATTCTTCACTTAGAATATTTCTAATTGTGAAGGGTTCAGACGCGGACTTGGTTTGCAGAACGCGGATTTGATCCTTGCGTTCTGTTTCATCAGCTGCCGATTTTGATGAATCTGGCACTTGAGTCCAAGCACTTAGAAATCTGGGGTATGAAAGGAAGGGAGTTACCCTCCTTAACTTCTGGCGGTTGTAGTGATGGAAGGGTTAAGGTGGATAACTCCCTTCTTTTCGCACTCCAGAAGTGACATCAAGGACATTCCATGACCTTCTGATGGTGGAGACGCGGATCCTGCAGGTCTGGACGCGGGTTTGATGATTCCTGCGTCCAGTATCTCTTCTGCGTTTGGACGCGGTTTCGCAGGTCTGAACGCGGATTTGATAATTCCTGCGTCCAGTATCTCTTCTGCGTTTGGACGCGGTTTTGCAGGTCTGGACGCGGATTTGATAATTCCTGCGTCCAGTATCTCTTCTGCGTTTGGACGCGGTTTTGCAGGTCTGGACGCGGATTTGATAATTCTTGCGTCCAGTATCTCTTCTGCGTTTGGGTTATGAACACTTAGCATTCTTATAAAGTATCTAACTAAGTGTCCTTTTCTTTTGCAGTGCCCCATCCTTCTGCCTCACTCGCCAAAACGCGCCACTTTGGACATGTAGGTGGTGCTGACCGGGACTTGACCTTTGTGCTACGAAGGACTGTCCCTGTGACTGCTGACCAGTCGCAGGATCGCAAGGAGAAGCTCTCTAATGTTGACATGAGAACTCTTCGGGTACTTATGACCGATGCAGCATTCATAACGGATGCTCACGCCAAGCTGGAGAAGCCTGCCTTCTTCTTTGGAGATCGTATCAACGATGGCGGCTATCGTGCGTATGACGGAACTTACAAATGGCTCCGTCAGATAAAGGGTGGAAGATTCTTTCTTCCGGACATGGAGAGGATGTTCCCGCTGTCCTACTTCCAGCACATGTCCGTCCCTCGGAAGATGGAATGGGACATTTCTCGATATGTCCCTGAGATTACTCTAGGCGATTTGGGTTCCCATAAAGTACACCGTCATGATAGCCATGACAGATCGGTTCTCGGCCTATTCCCTGGGTCGCGCAAGTCTGAGGTTCCGGTTGGAGAGATACCACAACTTGGCACTACCTTCCTCAACGCATTCATGGAAGCGGAGGGTGATTATCCGGTCGGGTTCCGTCCGCCCGGGTGGGTCCATTCCACGGAGAACTACTGGTGGGGCAGGATGGTGGGTTTCGTCCTCACCGATCTTAGGGATCTGCTAAAGCGCGTGGGAGTGTACCCGGCGGTCAGGGCCGTACAGTGGGGTATCCCACCAGGCTCTCATAACTTCTTCGGGATCCTGGAGCGCTACAATCCTCTGACGGGGACATTCTTTACCCCGGTCGGAGAGATGGGCCTTGCACTGCACGAATTACATGAGGTCTCGGGGCTGTCAACAGGGGACATTCCCTATAAGGAATATGTCCCGACCACTGAGGAGCTTCACCTCTTGAAGAAAGAGTTTCCTCGGATGTACGAGACTTACTGGGAAGTGATGTGTCACTTCCACATTTGCGGTCAGTTAACCGCCTGGAGGTCGCAGGGAGTCAAGCAACTGTCTTGGGCCAGCTGATTAGTATCCAATATTGCATATTTTACATCATAACTCCCATGCATATTACAAATAAATATGTGATTTTTACTCCTCTTCTCTACATATTTGCAGGTACACACTTAATGGAGAGATATCCAAATAATCACTTAATTAACACTAATTAAGTGATTAATCCAAGATTAAAGTTAAAGCCAAATCTCAAACCAGATCTAGAGAGATCCGCGCGCCAATTGGAGAATCCAAGTAGTCCACGTGGCTAACAACCCAACTACCAGATCTCACCAGAAAGATCCGGCTCAACGGCCCAGATCTGGCGGCGATCCCGCGGCAATCCGCGGCAGATCTAGGCCGTTGAGATCCCGGATTTCGTGGCAACAACCTTGGCTCTCGAAGCTTCTCCTTTCTGCTATAAATAGTTCACCTTCACCTGCGAGCAAAGACTGATCAGAGAAGAGAGAGAGATTAGTGTAAAGCTTGTAATTTTGTTAGTTTTTCTTTAGGATTTTTAGTTCTCTCTATGATCTTCTCTTCCCTAGAATTCAATGTAAAAGAGAGTGATTGTGAGGGAGAGAGCTTGTGTAATCAAGGGTGACACTTGAAGCAACAAGGATTGATCCATCCTCCTTCCTCTACTTGAAGCTTGGTTCTAGTTTTCTTGCATTCTTTAATTGCTTTCTTATGTGCTTTCTTTAATTCTTGCAATTTAATTCAAGCTTTGTTTTACTTCATGCTTTCTTGTATTTCTCTTATGGCTTGTTGTAGCTAATTCTTCTCCATGTACTAGTTTACCACTAGCTTAGCTTACTTCACTAACTCATGGGTGTTTGCCTTTGTTCATCTTTCAAGTGTATGATCTTCTCTTCTCCGATGGTTAAACCACCGTCTTCCAAGTGAGAAAGCAATTAGGTCAACACGCTAGACAAACCCTACGCCAATGGAGTGACAACATTAGGCAAGCATTCGCTATCAAGGAGTCTAGTAAGTCTTGGCAAGCTAGCAAGGTAAGCTAGTCATGGATCTTTTTCATTCAAGCTTTCTTTAAGTTTCATTTCTTTTCTTGTGAATACCAAATCCTCTTCTTGATTTCTTTTCCAACGATTTCCACCATGAACATAGCCATCCTTTCTTTTAGTTTCTTTTGCATTTGATTCACTAAGTTTATAAGCAAGAGAAGAATACTCGTTTGTTCACTTCACTACCACACGTAAAGCTTCCATCGCGAGCTCTCCCTGAGAATCGACTCGGTATAGCCCTATGCTATAGCGGAGACAAGAAAGGGTACATCAAATACATTTACTATATAATAAGTACACCTTCTTAGTCTAATCAAATTGGCGCCGTTGCCGGGGAGAGCGACGTTATTTTTGGTTTAAAGTGAAGTACTAAACGATTCTTCTTCTCTGTTGCAGGTTACAGGTTCAAGAAACAGGAAAATCTTCATTGCAGTCACATATAAGTGGACCTGGGCCTCTGCTCAAGAAAGCAGAGCCCAGGATCCCTCCAAATTGCCGCGGATCCACGGCAATTTGCCGTGGGAACGCGGCAATAAGGAGTTAACTACTTACAAATTTTCTGCAGGGGCTTCAGATCTGCAAAATACATCTGCTGCTATACTTGAAATCCTGTATTTTTTACCAATATACCTGCTAAATTAAAAAACAGTAAAAAATTGCTTGAAATTGCTAAAAATTGTTTAGACACTTGCATTTTAGGCACGTGTCTCTTCAATTCTTTACTTTTACTGTTGAAGAGTGCTGGAGGCAAGGTACGTGTTTGCATTGCATTTAGACTAGGACAAACTCCTTGCTTGATTTTCTTGCTTTGAGTGTATCCTAGCTATATTTCTTGTACACTTGCACAATTCAAATTTAAGGGCATACCCGTAAATAAGATAAGGTGGGGGAGGTCATTACCCTTTCCTTAGCCCGAAAATCATTTTCCCAAGCACTCACTAACCCAAGCCTAATTTAATAAAAAAGTAGACGTTGGCCCTAGGGACATCTCGGACTCACTTAGGAGATTATCCTAAGGGGGAAAAGTGTTGGAATTTAACTCTTGCAAAATCAGTGTCTAGGAAAGGGGTTGAGGGCCGAAAGCCCGAAGGTTGCTGGTTACTTAATTAAGGAACGTCTCCGGACGGAAAACCTCCCACCAACCTTACCCTTCCCTGGCTGATTAGCTTGTGGTTAGAGTCTGCACTAAACCTCCCGTGGACAGTCTATTTGTTAGGAGTCGTCTAGGTCTAAGTCTACCCTAACTTAGGTTAGAAATTTTTTTCTTTTGTTTGTTTGTTTGTTTGTTTTTGTTTGTGATTGTGTGATATGGCTTATAATTACAATTCTTTCCATCCATATGTCACACACACTCCATATTCGGATAATTCCAACCCGGTGTTTTACAATATGCACCAACCACATACACCGGGTTGGCCTTATCCGAATCAATATGACCCATATCCCCCATCTAATAATTATAATGTCCAAAATAATTTCAACTCTTCACCGAGTCATTGGGGATTCACGTACCCCGAGTCAAATTTTCAAAATCCTTGTCCACAACATTCATTTCCCGAGTCCACTTCATATACTCCTTTTTCTGAACCACTATTTGAAGAAAAATCTGAGTTACAAAGGAGTATAGAAGCAAATTTACAACAGGCCACGCAACACTTTCAGAAAACATTGGCCTCTCCAATTCCACCGTATTTTCAAGAGTCTTACTCAGTTCCACCGCTTCCTAATGAACAACCATTTGTCATGGAAACGAGTAAAGATCTCTTGTGTGAGTCCACTTTTCCATCATCACACATTTTTGACTCACACTATTCACAAAATTTCCAAAATCAAGATTCATATACTCCCATTCTAGGGCAACCATTTGAAAGTCAAGATGAGAGTATAGAGAGCTTTAAAGAGTCTATGTTACAAATGCAAAAAGATCTTACTGAGTCTTTCAATAGTGTGAGAGAACAATTGGATAACCTTCTTAGGAATGAGGAAACTCTATCCTATCAACCTTTGACTAATCCAGTTATACCACACTCTATTGATATGACCCAAGACTCTTGTCATTTTGGAAATCCTGATTCAATTTTAGCACATTCACCTGAACTTGTCCAAACTTCAAATCCAATTGACGTTTTGGCAAGTTTTCCTTTTTCTGAAATTGAACTGGAACATGAATTTGATCCTGAACTTTCATTTGATGATTCTAATCTACTTCTTGATTCAATCATGACTTCCATAACCTTACCTGATTTCAATCCATTTCCCAAGTCAGAATTGGATCCATTTCCTATCCATTGTGAAATTGAATCACCAATCTTTTTTGATGATCACATTGAACTTGACCAATTCTACACTTCTGAAAATTCCATTGATAAATTGGCAAGTTCTCCACATTTTATTGAACTACATGAGGAATGTGATCTTGAACCCAAACTCAGTGATTCAATTCTTTTTCCTTATTCCATAATGACTCCGGTATCTTTACCTCACATCAATCTTTTCCCGGAGTCAATCTTGGATCCTTTCACAATTCACAATGAAGTTGAATCATCCATCTTTGAGGATCATATTGAACTTGCCCAATTCTACACTTTTGAAGATTCTATTGACATTTTGACAAGTTCTCCATCTTGTGGAATTGAACTCAATGAGAAATGTGACCTTGATTTTCTCGATCTCTTTACTTCTGAAACTGATTGTACAATTATTAAGGAAGATGTTGACTTAAGTTTTGAAGAATTGTACGGTGATGAGCTTGAATTTCTTAAAATTGGAAGTAAAGAGATATCACCCATAATAGGTCACATTCCATTGTTGGAGAATGATTATGGACTTGAGTTTCCATTTCTTGACTTGGACCAAATTTCTGAACTCACTTCGACTCCTGAACCGTCACTTGACTTAAGTCACATTTCTGAGTCAGTATTCATTCCTGTCCTTCCAGAGTCCAAGTCAACTGTTATATCATTTCATGCACCATTTTTGGACAAGGATCTTGACAAATTTGACTCTGAAATTATTAGGAAAATTTGGAAATTAGATGGGGTCATGTACATAATAAAAATCATTCATGCATATATCATTCTTGTGGGTCATATTAGTTATATTTTTGGTGGGTTCCTGAAAACCCAACGTAAAGATGATTGGGCCATGTTTCGTGGACCAATCCGACCACCACCGGAACCACCACCTTAAGGTAATTTGTTCCTTCCCTTTCCATTTTGTTTCATGCATACATATATCATGATGCATTGAGGACAATGCATGAAATAAGTGTGGGGGAGGGTTTACTAACATAGAGTTTTTAGATTTTCTTCCTTTTACACTTCTTTTAGAAAAAAAAAAAAAAAATAAGAAACAAAGTTTTGATCTATTTTTAAGAAGAGTAAGATGTATCTTAGGGATTAAGAAAGCCTTAATTATGACATCTTAAACCTAGTTGAAGTAATAGATCTTGTTGGAAATTATAGGCTAAGTAAGTAAAATTGGTGAGATATTCTTATCTTGAATTTTTTGCTTTAGATAATATGCACTTCACACTTACACATTTCTTGGGATGGAAACAAAGACCAAAAATGCCATGAAAATAAAATAAAAAAAAAAAAGAAAAATAAAAATATATAAATAAAATATCACCTATTAAGCTGGATAAATGTGCCTCAAGAAGCATGATTATTCACGCCTAACGGTGGTAAAGGAAATAAATAATCCCCTTTAGTCTTGTGGCCTTTTCTACTCGAGACCTTAAACCCGAGGGATGTTTTCTCATCTGGTGCCCTAAGACCGTCTGGTTTGGGAGTCATCGGTTAAAGGCTCGCTACAAGGGTAGACTAGAAAGCCTAGACTAAGGGAAGGAAAAAAAAAAAAAAAAAAATATATATATATATATATAAATAAATAAATGGCATTATGGTTGGAGTTGAAATCCCAGGAAATTTTCACTTACACGGTGTGCATACTATCTAGGTTTTATGAAGGATAAAAATATTCAATCCAATTTTGAATTCTTACCTTAATTAAAAACAAGATCTTGCATGGATACTAAGTTTAAGGAAGAATGATTATAGGTGGACTTATGACCTAGGATCACTTATATTTTTGCAAAAATAGTTTGTAAACATGTCTCTTATTCAAAATGCGTTTTCAAAATACTAACATTTGTCTTCTTTCTTTATGGATTTTGTGGGTGCAATCCGCTGAAAACCCTCAGGAGACAACACTCCTCCTCTAGGGTAACCTAGAGGTTTAACGGCTTGTTGCACGTGCTCAGTGCAATCGCGTCACCTGCGAAAGTGGTGTAAATAAATTGTTAGTCTAGATTTTCTTTTTCTTTGTTTTACTCGGGACGAGCAAAAGAATAAGTGTGGGGGTGTGATTAGTATCCAATATTGCATATTTTACATCATAACTCCCATGCATATTACAAATAAATATGTGATTTTTACTCCTCTTCTCTACATATTTGCAGGTACACACTTAATGGAGAGATATCCAAATAATCACTTAATTAACACTAATTAAGTGATTAATCTAAGATTAAAGTTAAAGCCAAATCTCAAACCAGATCTAGAGAGATCCGCGCGCCAATTGGAGAATCCAAGTAGTCCACGTGGCTAACAACCCAACTACCAGATCTCACCAGAAAGATCCGGCTCAACGGCCCAGATCTGGCGGCGATCCCGCGGCAATCCGCGGCAGATCTAGGCCGTTGAGATCCCGGATTTCGTGGCAACAACCTTGGCTCTCGAAGCTTCTCCTTTCTGCTATAAATAGTTCACCTTCACCTGCGAGCAAAGACTGATCAGAGAAGAGAGAGAGATTAGTGTAAAGCTTGTAATTTTGTTAGTTTTTCTTTAGGATTTTTAGTTCTCTCTATGATCTTCTCTTCCCTAGAATTCAATGTAAAAGAGAGTGATTGTGAGGGAGAGAGCTTGTGTAATCAAGGGTGACACTTGAAGCAACAAGGATTGATCCATCCTCCTTCCTCTACTTGAAGCTTGGTTCTAGTTTTCTTGCATTCTTTAATTGCTTTCTTATGTGCTTTCTTTAATTCTTGCAATTTAATTCAAGCTTTGTTTTACTTCATGCTTTCTTGTATTTCTCTTATGGCTTGTTGTAGCTAATTCTTCTCCATGTACTAGTTTACCACTAGCTTAGCTTACTTCACTAACTCATGGGTGTTTGCCTTTGTTCATCTTTCAAGTGTATGATCTTCTCTTCTCCGATGGTTAAACCACCGTCTTCCAAGTGAGAAAGCAATTAGGTCAACACGCTAGACAAACCCTACGCCAATGGAGTGACAACATTAGGCAAGCATTCGCTATCAAGGAGTCTAGTAAGTCTTGGCAAGCTAGCAAGGTAAGCTAGTCATGGATCTTTTTCATTCAAGCTTTCTTTAAGTTTCATTTCTTTTCTTGTGAATACCAAATCCTCTTCTTGATTTCTTTTCCAACGATTTCCACCATGAACATAGCCATCCTTTCTTTTAGTTTCTTTTGCATTTGATTCACTAAGTTTATAAGCAAGAGAAGAATACTCGTTTGTTCACTTCACTACCACACGTAAAGCTTCCATCGCGAGCTCTCCCTGAGAATCGACTCGGTATAGCCCTATGCTATAGCGGAGACAAGAAAGGGTACATCAAATACATTTACTATATAATAAGTACACCTTCTTAGTCTAATCACCAGCTACTTGTTTAACGGTGTCAACAAGAAAGACCATCCGGTCACCCGACTGGTTCCCAGCTCCGACGAGGAAATTGAAGACAGGATCACCCAGGCTCCTGAAGGCTTCTACACCACGGTTTTGAACGAGGACGGTTTCGACCCTGACCTGGTTTTTGAAAGCTTCCACCATCAAGCCCGGACCCCTATCTCCGATAGGGCACTATTGGCGGGCTTCTTGATGCTGTGGCTGAAGCGTTGTGTGGTGCCCACGCTGCCACATGAAGCTATTGTTGCTGACATGGTGTACCCGGCGGTGCTCCTGGCTCATGGCAACCCTATAGCCCTTCTCCCGGCCGTGGTGGCTGGCATTCAGAGTGGGTTGCGGGCGCTAACCAAGAGTTTCTACGAGGCGCCGAAAACTGTCGACTCCCACGGCAAGCCGTATGTTGACTCAGAGGGGAATCCGACGGTGAAGCGCCCCAACCCTCGGATCGAGCTGCCTTATACGTACCTCATGGCTTGGTACGTGATGCACTGCCCTTCTCTGATGACGGCGGTGCGTTGGAGGGAGAGTTCCGTCCCTTTTGTACAGCGGTTGGAGGATTCGAGCTGGCGTGATCTTTATATATATTACGTCCGGAAGCGACTTTCAGATTCTGCGAATTACCAGCTCAATCGCTGCTTCCCCGAGATCTCTGGTGCATCTTTCGGGATTTATTTACTGATTCCGCGGGCCCAGATGGCTTCACGAGGTTGTCCGCGGGAGTCTTCTGGTGGTTGATCAATATTCGGCCCGGGTATGTGCTCTTCCGACAAGGGACTTCATGCACGATCGAGCCGTATATGCCGAGTCGTTTTGCTCGACAGTTTGGCTACGATCAACTCTACGTCGGGAACCCCAATGCTCGACTCGCCTTCGAAGGGAACTTGTTTGAAGGTGCTCGGGCTTGGTACTACAGTGTGGCCGGAGGGACGGGAGCAACTTTCCGTCTACCCATCGAGGGGTCTAAGTGCCGTATGAGCTTCACCTTCTGTACCTGGTATTCTCAGGTTAACCAGTCACCGGACTTCGCTCCGGGGTCTTCATGTATTGAGAGCATCAATGCAAATCTCGAGGCAAGGTCAGAGTCTGGTAAACCCTCGAAACTCACCGACCAGTACCTGAAGGCCCAGAAGGAGGTCGGGAGAAGGTCGGGAAGGGAGCCACGAGCAATAAGGGCGGAGCCGCGACCAACAAGGGAGGAGCCGCAAGCAGCAAGGGCGGAGCCACGAGCAACAAAGACTCGACAGGTGGTAAGCAAGCGTCGTCAACGCTCTGCTTCAACTGCTGAACCTGCTCCCAAGAAGGTTCGGAGAGACTTGACAACCGAAGTCTCCCGATCCGAAGACATCCCTGCTGTTGTTGAGGTACCTAGGGAAGAAGATATAGCTGAAGAGGATGTTCATTTAGTCCGTGCCCCTAGGTCGAGCAGCAGAGACCGTAGGTCTGCGGAGGAAGGGGAGCTCGTTGACAGAGCCACCACTGCTGACGAGGATGAGCAGCTAGAGGTCGACATCATGAGTGGAGGAGATGTCGATATTCGGGGATTTCAGTTCAACCCGAGTTTTTACTTGCTCATGAAGGGAGAGATGAGGCACATCAACCTGGGTCGCCTTGTGTCTTCATCTCCAGTCCTCGGGCAGTTGACCCCAGTCCTACCACTGGGGTAATTGGTGGCAAGGCTCCGGCTGCAGAAGTCTCGCGCGAGGCGCTATCGTCTTCCTCACTCTCAGGGGAAAGCGATTTTGAAGACGAGGTCGACTACGGCGATGAACCCGCTCTTCCTGATCCGAGTAAGTTCTCCCACATCTCAGAGGAAGAAATATACGGGGGTGAGCCATCAACGGTATCACAGCTGGCGATTACTCCCGCTGAAGGTACTCTTTTCACCTTTTGACCTAATTTCCCTTTTCATTTTGAAGAGGATGTTTTAACATTCTTCTTTTATGCCTTAGGGTTGGCCGGGGACATTGAAGCTGTAACCTCCTCGCATATCGAGGAGACGGTAGAAGAGCTGACCCAGTCTGAAGGAGTCAAGACTTCAGTTGCCGAGATAACTCCAGAGAAGGCGACTACTGAAATTGGGGAGCCTTCCATTTTGCCGGAAGAGGAGGCAACCCCTAAGGCTGGGGAAGAACCCACTCTGCAGGGTGAAGAGGTTACCATTGAAGCCAGGGAGACTTCCACTCCGCAGGATTCGCCCAAGGATTCGACATCTCTGGACCTCCCAGATGGTAAGGAAGTTCTGATATTTTAAATGTTTCGCTTTTCTCCTTTGTGGCTAATGTCACGATAACTTGCAGAGAGAACTGAGGGGGCTCAGATGGAGAGTCTGACGGTCGGTACCCTTCCAGAAGGCCACACAGCTCAGGTCTCGGTTGAAGCTTCTGAAGAGGTTGCGCTTACTACTCCATCATTAGCTGTGGAGGTTCCTGCAGAGATAATACCTCCGGAAGCGCCAGTGGCCAGTCTCGCTCTTGACGTATCGACGGTCAGCACGACTCTCGCGCAAAAAGAGCCGGCTTGCACCCCTTTCCTCATGATAGAAAGGGGGTCGGGGAGTACCTCGGGTGATGATACCATGGATTTCCTGACACGCAAAACGGTGCAGCAGTTCCTTGACGCGATGCGATCGTGCATCGATTTTATCCTGTCTGGGCGTAGCTCTTTTGACTTTGCCCGGATGTTTCTTGGAAACATGGTCGGTAACATCGAATTAACTGGAGGCTCCTCGCTTGCCAAGTCGTGTATGCTGTTGGTGGAGCGATTGGGAAGTGACCTGAAAGAGCTGAAGTCTTTGGACAATGCTAGCTCTTCTCAAGAAGCCCAGGTCATCTTGACTAGGCTCCTAGCCACCCAGGAACAAGAGCGACAGGAGGTGGAAGCACAAGTTGCTGAAGAGGTCCGCAATCTCGAGCGTTCCCAAGCTGAATGTCAGAAACTGGCTGACGATTCAATGGAATCCGAGTTCATCCGGCAAAACGCAGAGCTCGCCAATACCAATGCTCGGTCTGCCATCGCTAAGGCGGAAGCCATGATCGCGGATAATGAGAGGACGCTTGCCACCGTCCGGAAGAGGCTGGAGGAGCAACAAGCTGCGAAGGCACGAGCTGAAGAAAGCCAGACCATTCATTCCTCCAGGTTGGAATCTCTGCGAGCACAGCTGGCTGCAAAACCCTTTTTATCTGAAGAGGAGCTGCGGGTCCAAGCCATGATGGAGGCTGAGAAGGCACGTCAGCACGAGATGCATCGTCTCAGGGAGCGTATCCGTTCTTTGCCGGATCGAGACTTTTAGCCGTTTCCCCTTCTTCCCTTTTTTTTTTTTGTAAAGAAGAGGACACTCTATTAGAGTGTTTGTATCCACTTTTACTATTTTCGATATAATAAAAGTTTTTGAAGTTTTTATTCCATCTTCTTTGTTTAGCTGTGGATGAATTCAACTCCCTGATCACTGGCTGCGAATACTGAACTTAGGTAAGACTAAGTTCTTTCAATGAGACGCGGCGTCGACTCTAAGTCTTCTTGATGAGACGCGACATTGATCCATAGAGTGAGACGCGGTCATCCGTCCATAGGAGCTTAGATAGAACTAAGTCCTTTTGATGAGACGCGGCGTCAATCACAGGGTGAGACGCGGTCATCATTCCATAGGGACTTAGATTTCACTAAGTCCTTTTGATGAGACGCGGCGTCAATCACAGGGTGAGACGCGGTCATCATTCCATAGGAACTTAGATTTCACTAAGTCCTTTTGATGAGACGCAGCGTCAATCACAGGGTGAGACGCGGTCATCATTTCATAGGGACTTAGATTTCACTAAGTCCTTTTGATGAGACGCGGCGTCAATCACAGGGTGAGACGCGGTCATCATTCCATAAGAACTTAGATTTCACTAAGTCCTTTTGATGAGACGCAGCGTCAATCACAGGGTGAGACGCGAATTTGTCTTGCTGAGAAAGACGCAGACAGAGCAGACGCGAGGGACGCAGCATTGTTTGCTAAAGGGACGCGACGCAGACATTCTTCTGGAACGCGGGTGGACGCCATTTAATCTGAAAGGGAGACGCGGATTCCTGGACGCGACTTTTATGCCTGCATCTTGGTGCAACTTTCGAGGCGTTACATGCAGCCCGTCATAAAGATTTTAGGAGATCTTTGAACGCCAAGTCTTTACTGTCGATTGGGAAATCGGGTCATCCGTTGTTTTCCAAGGCAGTAGTCCACGCGTCGATTTTACATTGGACTTAGACGTTAATGCGCTTTAATGCAAAACTGGCGCTGGCGGTTGGAGACCAGTGTCTGCGACGGTTCCCAAAGCGACGCTCCACGCGTCAGTCTCTCATTGGACTTTGGCAGTCGTGCGGCCATCAAGGCAACGGTTCCGATTAGCGCACCATTAATGACAGTTATTAGGGGCTGCCTATAAATAGGGCTAACCCTCTTCCTCTTTAACAATCTAGGCCTTGGACTGTTCTTTCTTTGGTTTGCTCTGAGAAATCTCGCTTCCTTCAAAGTCTCTAAAAGGGATCCTGTGTTCATGGATGAAGATGGCTCTGTGGATGAAGATGACCCAGGGCTTTTATGCTCCTGTTTGGTCTCTTCAAGAAAAAGCATCTCTTGGATCATCTTGCTCGTCCGCGTTTGGATGCAGAGAGCCCAACTCTTGGTAGAGGCCTCTGCTGGTATGTCATCCTGACTTACCATGATGTCTTTAGTCCATCCAGGCCTGCACCTTGGCCCTTCTTAAGGAGATGTCACCATCTGAATGAAATCTTGGTGCATTCCTTTTCTGGAATTTGTGCCATTGATTTGAGCTTCCCTGAACGCGGGTATTGAAGTCCTTGGCTCTTGACGCGGGCTTTGCTCATGAAGTTCGCGTTTTAAGGCCATTGACTTAGATGAATTCCAACTTGGGCTGAAGGGCTCAAACCCAAATTTTGCAACTCCTGTTGATTCAACAGGGAGATGGCAATTTTCGGCGTCTGAGTCTTTTCGCGTCTTGCGCTTTTAGGTGCGGGCGCAAAATGAGACGCAGTTTTGATTCGCGTCTGTCTCTGCTGACGCAGTAGTTTGGCTCACCGCGCGGGCTTATTCTCGCGTTTGCAGTTCTCCATAATAGCCGCGTCTGTCACTTAGTATTCTTTAAAGTATACCAAGTTCCAAATTTGCTAACCCTCTTGTTTATCTCTTGCAGGTAGGTTTGATTGTCCTTTTTCAGGTTTGTTGGGCCCCTGGAAGAATATTTCAGCCGGCGGACTTGTTCGATATTCGTCCACAAGGGAATATATTATGGTCCTCGTCGTCCACAAGGGAATATATTATATCCCTGACGAGGACTCGACCCTCGCCAAGGTCTCTTCAGATCCACTGCACCAGTCATGCCCGCTGACAAGAGATGGTCAGGGTAAGTATGGCGGCGAGGGGGCTACAGTGGATAAGGTGGCAGGTAGGATCCTCTTCCTCTCCCACCCCAGAAGCAACATCAAGGACTCCTCATGTCTGCTGGATGGTCTGCTGGGGAAAGAGATGTTCATGAACGAAGGGTTGCAGGACTTTCTGCTGCCACCAGACCTCAAGAACACCATTGCTCTTAGCTTAGTCAGCTAGGGCTCTTTCGATGTTTACATCATGTATCGTGGTGTAACCAGCTTCTATTGCAGCCACAAAACATCGCGCACTTGGAATCAGACGCGGCTTTAAGGAGTGAGTGCAACCTCTGAGAGAGAGAGGGACTTCTTTGTACTCCTTAATTGTAACACTCAATCTTATTGTATAAGAGAGCGTTTTTACTGTAACACTCAATCTTATTGTATAAGAGAGCGTTTTGTATCACTTTCATATGTTTGGAAATAAATAAAAGTGACACTTTTCTTTTTGTCTCTTTCATTGTCTTGAACTTTTTATCTTCAGTTAGACGCATAGAAGCAAAGAGTCTTTGACTTTGTCAAAATTATGATGATAATTTTAATAAGTCAAATTTTGTGGAGAAAGACCCTATTTCAGGAACTCTCATGATACTGTTAGAGGTGTAATATTAACTTGACAGAGATTGATGGACCTGCCACTTTATAAGAGAAAGTGACAAGTAGAATTGGTACCCCCAGGTGAACTTTTATCAAGTGTTTGGGATTAACTTGATTGGGCTCAATTGGGGATTTGATGGAAACACTGTTGATGGTGTAGTATTAACCTAACAATGTTTTTAGGTAGACTTGTTATTCTGTTGAAGAGAATAACAAGTGGGATTAGACTCGTGGGGAATCTAGGAAAGTTTGTTACCGTCAGAGGTGTGATATTAACTTAACGGGTTGGAAGTGGTCTTGTCAGAAGTGTAATGTTAACTTGACAAGGATGTGAGTCAGAGGTGTGATATTAACTTAACTCAGAAGTGTCACTGTCATAGGTGTAATGTTTAACTTGACAGTGAGGGTAATGCTAGAGGTGTAATGTTGAACTTAGCATTGGTCATCTCGGCTTGGATAAGGAAGTCGAGGAAAAGGTCAAAGCCATAGGTGTATTGTTGAACTTAGCAATGACTTGGATGCTAGAGGTGTGGTGTTAACTTAGCATCATCCATTTCAGCTTCGATATGGAAGTCTGAAGAAAAGTGACTGTCAGAGGTGTAATATTAAACCTGGCAGAAACTTGATTACTGTTTAGAGGTGTGGTGTTAAACTTTAACAGTAATTTGTCAGAGGTGTGATATTAACTTGACAAAGATTGCCTCATGATAAGAGCAATTTTGAGGACCTGTCATTCTATTGGTGAGAATTGACAAGTGAAAATTTTGAAGTGCCAGAGGTGTAGTGTTAACTTGGCAAATTTGAAAATTTGATACTCCGTGTAGAGTTGACAAACAAAACTTGTACTCGACAAGGAATATTAAAAAGTTTCCATTACCAGAGGTATAGTGTTAACTTAGTAATGGTTGTATTTGGTAGACCTACCATTCTGTGGATGAGAATTGGTAGGGGATTTTGGAGGAAAGAGTGGAGCCAAGTCCACTTTAGGATTTTTAGCAAACCCTCAGCTGTCAACGAGTTTGAGGTGCCTTTACCAACTACCGTTTGAGTTGGGCTAGCCATGTTATTCCCCTCAGCATGATGAGTTGTCGAAGACTTATGTTGGGCTTGGAAGCCAACATTTTCCTCTATCCTTAGCCGTCGGAGGCGTCGGATCAAATGGGAACGTGTCCCTTAGGATTTTTAGCAAATCCTCAGCTGTCAACGGGTTTGAGGTGCCTTTCCAACTACCGTTTAAGTTGGGCTAACCATGCTATTCCCCTCAGCATGATGAGTTGTCGAAGAATTATGTTGGGCTTTGAAGCCAACATTTTCCTCTATCCTTAGCCGTCAGAGGCGTTGGATATTAATGAAGAAGCTCTTCTTGTTTTGATCAGAGGTGTACTTTTAACTTGATCAGCGGAGGAATACCATCTAAGGATAGTATTTCTTCAGGAACCTGCCATTGATCGGCATCATGAGTGTATCGCCATTTGAAGTTATGAGGCGATACGATCCATTTGAGTAGACTGACTCTACTACAAATGGTCCTTCCCATTTGGGTTGGAATTTTCCTTTTGTCTTGTGCGTCATCACCATGGGTCTTCTGACGGCTAAGACTAGGTCGCCTTTCTTGAAAGTTTGCACTTTAACTTTCTTGTTGAAGGCTTTGGTAATTCGAGCCTGGTAGAGCTCGATTTGCTGTTGGGCCTGCAGACGCTTATCGTCTAAGGCTTCCAATTCTTGGAGTCGCTGTCGATGCTTCTTCTCGGTTGTCATCTCTGCTGTCAAGGCGACGCGTAGAGATGGAATTTGGATTTCCAGTGGGAGCACGGCTTCGCATCCGTATACCAAAGAAAACGGCGTGACTTTAGTCGGGGTTCGCACAGTTGTGCGATAAGCCCATAAGCATTCACCCAACTTGTCGTCCCAGTCTCGTTGACTTTTCGAGACGAACTTTTTGAGAAGCTTGCCAATAGTCTTGTTGAAAGCTTCTGCGAGGCCATTAGCGGCAGGATAGTATGCCGTTGAGGACACACTCTGGATTCTGAACTTAGCGCAGAACCTCTGAAACGCCTGGCTGATGAACTGAGGTCCGTTGTCATGGACAATTCGCCGGGGTACACCGAAACGGTAAATAACGTGATGTTTCACGAACTTAATCACGTTAGATGATTTTACCTCCTTCAAAGGAACAGCTTCGGCCCATTTGGAGAAGTAATCGGTTATCGCCAGAATGAACCGATGTCCTTTTGATGATGGCGGGCTGATAGGACCAACCACATCCATCCCCCACATTTCAAATGGCCAGGTAGAGGCCGTAGAGTGGAGGTAGCCTGGTGCTTGATGGATGAAATCGCCATGCACTTGGCAGGCGTGACATCTCTTGGCATAAGTGACGGCATCGGCAATCATCTTGGGCCAGTAGTAACCCAATCTTTGGAGTCGATGTGCCAGTTTTGGGCCAGGTTGATGGGCTCCACACATACCGTCATGGGCTTCTTTCAATACCTCTTGTGTCTCTTTTGGTGAGAGGCACCGGAGTAAGATCCCATCATGCGATCGACGATACAATGTTCGTGTAATCGCATTGTAGTAAAATTTGGGGGCTTTCCTTCGAATGGCAGCCGCTTCCTTGGCGTCTTCAGGCAGGATGTCGTATAAGACGTAGTCGATATAGGGGAATCGCCAGTCTTTAGGCTCTGGACCGGTTGATGCTTCAAGTGCTTCTTCGCGGTGACGACCTCCCGTTGACTCCTGATAATCCTCGAGAGCATTTCTCGGGCAATACAGGTCGTGGCTGTAGACGAATATCTTCTCCATTGTTCCAGCTGGAAGAGCTAAGGAGGCAGCCAGGGATGCGAGTGCATCTGCGTGCGCATTTTGCCTGCGCGGTACATGGTCGATGTAGAAGCTTGTAAACCCTCGGCCATGCGGATAGTCGCGTTGTAATAGGGTACTAAGTCTTCATGTCTGACTTCGTACTCCCCACGAACTTGGCTGACGATAAGCTTGGAGTCGCCGTATGCCTCGAGATTTTTAACGCCAATCTCATCGGCGAATTGCATCCCAATCAAAAGAGCGTTGTACTCTGCCACGTTGTTGGAACAAGGCTTGGTCAGTGAGACAGCTCGAGGAATCACATAATTTTGTGGGGAGACGAGTACCACTCCTACCCCCGCTACTACGTGTCCTTTTGGGCTTGTTCTTGATGCACCATCGAAGAAAAGTTGCCATACTTGACTTTCGAACGATGTCTGAGTCAAGCAGACTTCAGCAACTTCATCTGGGAGATCCTCGTAGACTTTGACTGCCCTCGGATCTGGGTGTTCAGCTAAGAAGTTCGCCACCGCTTGTCCTTTAATAGCCTTTTGTAGCAGAAAATGCATCTCATATTGTGATAGCAATATGGCCCATTTTGCCAATCGGCCATTTAGCGATGAAGGTTTAGTTATAAGTAACCTCAGGGGGTTGACTTTTGATATGACGTTTATAGTTTGGCCTACCAGATAGTGTCGCATTTTCTGGATAGCGAACACTAGTGCCAAACATTCCTTCTCGATCGGGTTATACCGATGTTCGGCTCCGATCATTGTTCTACTCAGATAGTAGATTGCTTTCTCACGTCCCTGATCGTCATTCTGAGCTAGTAGAGCTCCCAAAGAATGATCCATTGCTCGGACGTACACCAGAAACGACTTTCCGGATACTGGAGCTGGAAGGACTGGTGGTTGGGTGAGGTATTACTTGATTTCCTCGAATGCTTGTTGACAAGCGTCGTCCCAAATGAACGAGACACCCTTCTTCATCAGCTTAGCGAAGGGTTGGCATCTTCCGGAAAGGTTTGAGATGAACCTGCGGATGTACGCCAATCGTCCTTGTAATCCCCTGAGCTCCTTGAGGCTTCTCGGGGGTTGCATCTCCTGGATAGCGCGGATCTTTTCCGGGTCCAAATGGATTCCTGTGGAAGTTACAACAAATCCTAGGAATTTGCCACTGGCAACCCCCAGGAAGGACTTTGTGGGATTCATCTTCAATTGATGAGCCCGCATGATGTCGAAGACCACCTTCAGGTCCGCTATGTGATCACCTTTAGTGCGGCTTTTTACCGCGATGTCATCAACATAACATTCCACCGTTTTGCGTATTTGCTGATGGAAAATGGCGTTCATGGCCCTTTGGTATGTTGCCCCTGCATTTTTCAGTCCGAAGGGCATGACGGTGTAGCAATATACCCCTAGAGGTGTTCTGAAGGAGGTATGCTTTTCATCATCAGGATACATTTTGATTTGATTGTATCCTGAGAATCCGTCCATGAAGGACATTCGTTCGAATCCACAAGTATTGTCAATCATGACATCTGTGATCGGCAATGGGAATTCGTCCTTGGGGCAGGCCTCGTTTAAATCGCGGAAGTCGATGCAGATCCGGATCTTCCCGTTCTTCTTGGAGACGGGGACGATGTTGGCTACCCAGTCGGGATGTTGTTCTTCCCTGACGAAGCCAGAATCAATAAGTTTTCTGACTTCTGATTGAATTGCCTCCATTATTTCTGGGCGAAACCGTCGCTGCTGTTGTTTGACAGGCTTTACGTCCGGATTGATGTTGAGGCGGTGCATGGCCCCTTGAGGATCAAGTCCTGGCATGTCCTCATAATTCCAGGCGAAGACGTCTATATGCTCTTATACAAGAGATATTAGATCCTTCTTCTCCGATGGTGACAGGCCGTCACTTATGAAGATGGGCTTAGGATTAGCCTCATCTCCTAGGTTGATCTGAACAACCTTGTCTTCTGTGGGTGGCTCGCGCTGTTCAAAGCGGGTATCCCAAAGAGCATTCAACTGTTTGATCAAAGGATCTGTATCAGATTGGATCATTTCTTCATTTCCGTCTTCCAGGTGGCTTGTCGAAACCATGTTCACTGAAAGTTCCTTGAAGATGTTGCCGACACTGACATCTGACTCCCAAGATGATGTGTCTGAAGAGCAATCGTTGCTCGACGATTCTTGAGAATCGGAGGCTGATGGGACCGGAGTTGATACGTAGCCCAACCCCTGGCACGTCCGATGATAATAATCGGGGGCCTTCCCTTTCGGCACAAAGGATCGAAGTAGCGTTCTCCTTCCTTTGCCGAAGTTCAACCCGGGTCTGTTGGTTAGATCGTACCCCATGCACTTCATCATTTTGAGCACTTTCGGTTCATAATGACTGAGCTGAGGGGATTCCTCCTCACTTTCCGAGTCTTCGCGGGGCATTGGCTCAGACGAGATTCTCCCAAAAAGAATTGGTTTTTGGCCTTTTCGTCTGGCTGGAACCATGAATATAGATCCTTGCGCATTACCGTTGTCTCGGTATGTCTCGAAGGACGACTTCACTGATACATGCAACGATGTCAAAGCATCTACCGCCGACCAGGGATCGTCATCTATATCAGTGCTAGTATCTGACGGTATTGAATCAGAAGCACACACAGAAAAATACGCAAAATCTAAATCTTCATTAATATACCAACCGCCTACATCATCGGTGGTATTATCGACATCGGGCTTATTAGTGCCTGTTACAAGTGGTTCTAACTCCCACAGGCACTCTTCTTTCTCAAGCTCAGTGTCAGCCTCATTACCAGAGTCTGGCTTCTCTGGTTGTGGGGCTTTATCCGTCTCCACCGGATCTTGGTACAGCAAAGAGTCGGTGAAATAATTCTCGACCCCTTTGAACGGATACCTTTCGGCGATCAACGTTTGCACATTTCCACTCCCGTCAATGTATTTCATGACTTGGTGGAGAGTGGAGGAAACGATGGAGTTGCGGTGAATCCACGGTCGTCCCAGCAATAGATTGTAGGAAGTGTCGGCGTCAATGATGTAGCATGTCACTTCCGACTTGAGGCTTCCAATCTGACACCTGAGCTTGATCTTCCCCATCGGACGGGTCTGGTTGGCATTGAACCCATAGATAGTCGTCTGGGTGGGGCTCAAACGATGGGTAGGAATGCCGAGATGTTGCATGACCCGGCGAGGCATGATACTCAACGCGGACCCTGGATCTACCTGGATGCGGTTCACCTCAGATGATCCAATATACCCTGTGAAGTATAGGGGTCGATCATGCTTCCCTTTAACCTGCATATCATCTGCCGTGAAGGTGATGCAGGGGGCATTCTGGGAGGTGTGGAGGCAATCCTCTACATCTTCCTCCTTCGGCACCTGGGTCATGAAGACCTCAGCATTTGCCAGAGCTTCTTGCAGAGCTTCCCTGGTAGACTTCGAAAGTCTAAGAAGTTCATACAAGGTAATGCGTGCCGGAATGTTGGCCAACTGAGCCAGGACATCAAAGCGGTAAGGTGCCGTAGATCCTTCCGCGATGCCCTTTTGAAGGGCTCGAGAAAATCGAGTCTCCTTCTGCTTCTCCACAGGTGGCTTTGTGGAGGGCCTGACTGGCTCCGCAGTTGGTTGTGGAGGGGCTACTGCCGTCTCGCCGTACTGTTTCAAGTACGCCTGTCCTGAACGGGTTCCCGCCATTGGTTGGTTGGGCTCTGCGGCCAAGACTATCGTTTCCTCCTCTGAGTCGGTCAGTGAAGGGATATCAGTCTCCGCTACTCGGGAAGAGGCGCATACCACATTGCAAGATGAAGCTTTTGCCTTGCCTTTGGATTTCCTGTTGGTCAAGTAGTCCATTGCCGTGTATCGACAAGGTCAGGGTGGATCCACATGATTTCCCCTTGAGGTGTAGGGACGGGTACCAAGCCTTTCTCTTGCTGCTGGTAAGGGTCTGTGTTGACTATTCTCAGTTCTCCTCTTGGAATAGGGATCACCCCCGCAGGCGTTGGGGTTGTCTTCCGAATTGGAGAGCTGACGTCACATTAGCCGTCACCTTTTTCTGCTCTGGTCGGAGCTTTAACACCTCCGCGTCAATCAGAGCTTGAAGGACGTCCTTGAAAACGTAGCAGCTTTTGGTAGGGTGTCCCAACATTCTGTGGTACATGCAGTAGTTGGGATTGTCGGTCTTGCCGACTTCCTCGGGGCGCCTAGCTTCAGGGAGCTTCAGTCGATTGCTCTTATTAAGTAGTTTGAAGAGTGAATCGACATGTTCCTCCTTGAAGGAATATTGTTTGTTGGCGCGAGGCTGACTTGAAGAGCCACTCGCCCTGCCTGATTGAGGTTTGGCGGGAGATTTGGTCTCCGTTGCCAAATTATCCTTCCGCTTTGTTTGGAGGGATGTGTCTGGCGCACGCCTTGTCGACCTTTCCAGCCTGGGCTTACCTTCCTCCGCTCTGACGCGGGCAACGATCTCCTCAGCCTGCTCACCTTGTTGGACTAATTGTTTCCAGGTGCGGCTTTCAGCAACTCCTATTTGAGCAAGGAGTGAGGTTTGGAGATTGTGGCGGCATGTTTCCACCACGGTGGCCTGGGTCATACCGCTTGGACACCGGAGTGCCATGTTCTGAAATCTTTCCACGAAAGATTTGACGGACTCCCCTTTCCGCTGTTTGGTAGCCAAAAGGGTGGGCATCGTGACTTCGGAGTCATCTTCGAAGAAGCGTGTTAAGAACAGCTTCTCCAGATCGCCCCAGTTCTTGATAGAACCTTCTGGGAGCTTCATGAACCATTCAAAGGCCAACCTTTTCAGGGTGCCGATGAACAGACGCGCCAGGATAGCATCGTTGTCTACTACATTCCCGATTTGGGATTTGAAGTAGTAGATGTGCTGGTTGGGTGACCCCTTCCCGTCGAATGCTTGGAGGGTTGGAGCCTTGAACTTAGGAGGGTATGGAACTAAGTCCCACTCAGCCGGATAGAGCCGGACCACTCCTACTTCTTGGAGGTCTTTGCGATTGGTAAGGGCCTCGAGGCGTCGCTCCAATTGACTCATTCTCTTAGCATGAGCCTTTCCCTGGTCCTGGTCGCCCTTTACTTGCGACGAGGATTTGGGCGAGTCCGCAGCAGATTGCCGTGCCTCCTCAGAAGGTTCAGAAGATGAGCTTTCTCCCTCTCTCCTATTGCCCTTTGACTTTTTAGGAGGAGATTTCCTCCTGTCTTCGAGCAGCTGTGCAATTGCCTGCTTGAGGGAGTTGATAGATTCTTGCTGAGAAAGAATCATATCCATTTGCGCCTTCTGGATCTGCTCTAAACGTCTAGCCGTCTCGTCAGGAGTGCCTGTCATGTAAGCGAAGGTCTCCTTCTCGACGGAAGAGTTCGAAGCCCTAGATCCGGCTACGGCGGAGTGAGAATCGTTCACTTCAACGCCGTGGGCTAAGGCATGATAGTCAATTGGGGGAATGGCCCCCGTCGGGGTGCGAGTGTGTCGGTACACCCCTTCCGGTTCAGAGTCAGACTCGGACTCATCTGAGCTGACCACAAGTTGTTTTCCCTTGCTCCTGCTTGTCATATTCGCAGTGAGGTGCGGGTATTCTATGTCAGAGAAGGTTCTCCTTCTGTGGGAGCGCCTCCTTTTAGCTGACGGGGGAATCAGGGTCAGCTGTCTGATCAGAGACTGCTGGTTCACACCTGACTCACAATGGCATCCAGAGAGTATGGAGATAAGCCGTTGGCAGCAGCATGACGAAGTGACCTGATTGGCACTTCTTTTCTTTGTCAAGTAATCCCTCAAATCCATGGGAGGGGGATTGAAAAGACTAGCCTCGCATCGTCGGAGATGGGAGGCATCCATGTGCTGCACAACTTGGATGCAGGCTTTAGGGACGCGGTTCTCGCGACGCGGCTGTGTAACGCGCGTCTGGCGTCTCTGCTGAGATGAAACGCGAGTCTCGCGTTGCTGCCTGGTGCGTCTGGGCAGAGACACTTGAGAGAGAATGGGCTGCTGGGCCCCACGCCTGTGGGCGCGTGCTTCTTACGTTTGACGAGACGCAGAAGCTTCGCCTTGGCGTTTGGTAAGTTGGTCTTCAGAGGACTCAACTTGAGGAGTCTCGCGTTTGGGACGCCAAACGCGGATTTCACGTACTGGACGTGGCGCGAGCAAGGCGCGAGATTGTGCGTCGCGTGCAGCCTCAGTTGGACAACTAACGGTTCCAACTTGGAGCTGACGCGCACGTCTCCTCTGTCGACGCTCGGCGTTTCGGTTGCGTCGTAGAGGTGGAGAGTAACCAACGACGACCTGATGTTGATCATCAGAGAGTTTAACCACGCGGGTCTTCTGAGAGACGCTGACGCGGGTCTTCTGTGCGCCGGAGTTGGTCGCAACAGCAACTGTGCTTGGGATCACGCTGGCCTTCTGGGAGGCGTTGACGCGTGAACTTTGCTGGGTACAGTGGGCAGCAGCAGCGGCGCCCAAGAGAGCTTCAGGTCGGGCTTCGGGGGCCATTCCCTGCTGAGACCCTGCGACAGACGCGGGTCTTTGGGCTCGTGGAGCCAGAAGAGAGAAACTCTTCATATTTCGTCTGGTCGAACTCGACGACGAGCGATTCGACCATCTTCCCCTTACGGAGGACGTCATCCTGCGCCACGATCTGTTCGTCAGTGACGAAAGTAGTCCCCAGCGGAGTCGCCATCTCTTGTATGACCCGGGAAAGGAGAAGACAAGAATTTGCGGTAAAAGTTTTCCTTGAATCAAATGAAAAGGATTACAACAAAAACTGTTCCTTCCGGTAACAAGGGAGGGAGAATATTGAATCTTGAATTCCCCCTTTGTTTAAGGCTGGGTTCTTCATGTGGCGGTGGAGAGTGAATCTTGTTCTCCGTTGACCAGATGACCGTCCTTCTGGGATCTCCTCTTCGGCCGGTAGAAAGAGTGACACAGCTCTGTCTACTAAAACTCTAAAAGAGAAGGTAGGCGAAAGCTAGCTCATACGCAGCGAACTTGCTGAAGAGTTGATTTGCTTCTTTTCTCTCTGTGTCGCCCTCTGTCTCTTTTCGTCCGATTAATGCCTATCGCCCCTCTATTGCCTTTTTTTCTCTTCTGATTGCCCTGACCTCATAGCAAACGGGGCTATTTATAGAGGTCCTAGGGGGTGAACGTGCCCTCTAAAAATGCTCCACGATGAGGGCCAACTTCCCCGCTACATGGGCGGTAACTAACCCACGTGCCTGCTAAAGGCACGCCACGATGGGGGCTGATTTCCCTTACGTGTAGGCAGTGATTGGTCCCTTAACCAAGGCGGTTATAACTGAGACGCGGGTTTTAGACCTTTGCGTCTTGATGCTGAGACGCGGGTGTCGAGCCAACGCGCCTTGATGCTGAGACGCGGGTGTCAAGCCAACGCGCCTTGATGCTGAGACGCGGGTGTCGGGCCAACGCGCCTTGATGCTGAGACGCGGGTGTCGAGCCAACGCGCCTTGATGCTGAGACGCGGGTGTCGATCCAACGCGCCTTGATGCTGAGACGCGGGTGTCGAGTCAACGCGCCTTGATGCTGAGACGCGGGTGTCAAGCCAACGCGCCTTGATGCTGAGACGCGGGTGTCGATCCAACACGCCTTTATGCTGAGACGCGGGTGTCGATCCAACGCGCCTTTATGCTGAGACGCGGATGGTAGTCCCTCGCGTCTAGAGCTTGAAACTTTGCTTTTCAATGGCTTGTCCTCCAGTAACTTTTGGACAGCCTACAGTGTCCTTGGAAGCACACTATTGGTCATCGACAGGCAGCGCGATTGTGTCCCCGACAGTGCTATTGGTTTTGCCTTTGGACTGGATGCCGTTGTGGGTGATAGTTTATTTTTTCGGGGCCATCGGTACTAGGATAAGGCTTTTTATGAAAGGTTTTGGGTTGAATGGGAATGAGACTTTGAGTGTGTGGACTCAGATCTCAATGAAAGCACCAGTTTGTAGTGGATAAAAATTGGCTTACTGTGCATCGAACCTACCACAAGAGATTTGAGGTGCTCTCTAGGTGATAGCTGTCAGAATACGCACGGGAAAGAACATCTAGGAGCACCGGTATGGTGCCGACCTAATACCCTCGGGTGTGAGAGTTAGTAGGTGAAATGGTAAGAAGGACTGGTAGAGAAAAACTGTCGATATGGTGGAAGGGTGGACTAGCAATGAAACTGCTAGTGTAAAGGTATATGTGTGCTCTAAGGATTCAGAAAGCGATCTCCTTCTCGCAGGAGAAGAAGGATCATATATAACTGACAAGGATGCTCGCATAAAGGCAAAACTGGCGGGCTTTGCGACTGCACGATTTTCACATGCTGAATTTATTGTAACGATAGTGATTATTGGCATGGGTTGGATAAGGTTACATGCAGAGGAATCTGCCAGCGTGATTGCAAAAATAAAAGAGAAACAACCAATTAGTTCAAGAATTTATCGTGTATCTCGTGGCTAACGGGTCGTGTCCATAAGGAGGGATGCGATGGAAGCTTTTCGGTTATTCGTTTTTAAAATAAGGGATTGTGTTCGTTTTTTTTAGGAAAAAGAGAATGGAAAGAAAGAGATGAATGAAAGAAAAATTACAACTTTTAGAAAAGGTTTTGGAGAAGGTGATTTAGAAAACTTAGAAATTGTGTTGTTGTTTGTAATAATAAAGAAAGTCTGGGCTCACTATCTCACTACTCAATTGGTTATTCTTCTCTTAAAATGCTAAGTCTCTTAGATGATCATTCGCAAAACTTAGAGTTGTCTTTTAGAAAGCTTTAAGTAAAGCACATAAGATGTTAGAAGAGTTGAGTCTTTTACTTCAAGAAATCGGAGAATCGAATGTTAAAAAATCAAGCGCGAAGAAGCAAGAATAAATTAAAAACGATTCAAGAGATGTTCATGAAAGAGTTATGAATTCAACTATCCAAACCCATCCTCATGTGCCTTCAAGAACACTTTCAAAAAGAAAGGCTTTTAAGTAAGACATTCATATGAGTCATCGGGTCTTTTTCTTTTAAAAACAAGAGAGAAGAAAAGCAAGAGAGAGTTCGATAGCAAGCCCAGAAAGATGTTTAGTTATCCATGGAGAAAGAAGAAGAAAACAAAGACATAATGTAACCCATACCGTACTGCAAGTGGAAGAGAAACTGGCTCAACTTTTGTATTGCTGTCACTTCAATCTTCAAGTACAAGCTCTCAGTCATCTCTCTCACAAGTTTTTAAAACTGGACTACAACTTAAAAAGCAAGATTACAACTTTCTTTCTAGCTAACAAAGAGCCTAAATCCTAAGAAAATAAATGCAAAATTTAATCCTAGTCTTCGCTGCATTTTTCTCTGCTGAAAGAGGTATTTATAGCCAAAAACCTAAAGGAGGAGATCCCGGAAAGATTGGGGGAGCAAACGCTCCCCCAACTGATACTGTTTTGCCGCGGAAACGCGGCTTGAGCCGCGTTTCCGCGGCCTTGGTGTGGCCAGGTGGCCACACCAAGAGGGGGGCTTCTGGTTTGAAGATTATCCCGTATCTCCTGCTGGTTTTCTCGTTTCTGCTCCAACCGTTGACGAAACAGGCTTTGATTTTGAGGCTTCAATCGCTCGATTCAGGGAGTATTTTTCTTAACCTCTTGATTTGCCAAGATTTAGCCCAGTTTTCTTCACTTCGAATTAATTCTGAATTAATTCAGAATTTGGTGGGCTTTTGGGCTTGTTTCTCTTTTCTTTCCTTGAGCATTTGGGCCTACATTTAGCAAAGAAAAAGATAACTTATTAATATAATTTATTAGCTAACAAGTATGGTAAAATGACAACATAAATGCAATGTATGTGACAAATCACACCCCCACACTTGTCTTTTGCTCGCCCTCGAGCAAAACATCAGTCTAACTTGAATCAATTATTAGACCACTTTCGCAGGTCACTCGATTGCACTGAGCATGTGCAACAAGCCGTTAAACCTCTAGGTCACCCCTAGAGGACGAGTTTTGTCTCGTGAGGGTTTTCAGCGGATTACACCCACAAAATCCAAAAAAGAAAGAGAAAAAGGTTAGTATTTTCGAAAAGCAAATTTTTTTTTTTTGAAGGAGAAAATATTTGAAGTATATTTGTGAGCGCTTAAGTAATCTATAAGTTATAGGAATATCAAATCTTTCATTCCTAAACTTAGTCTCTATTCAAAAACATGTCATCAATTAAAGTAAGGAGTCAAATAGTACTTCTTATCTAGTCTATTAATTTACCCTGAGTCGTATGCACTATCGTGACTGTGAAGTTTACTAAGGGTTCTTCAACATTAACTCCTATGCCTTATATTTATTTATTTTTGGTGAAATTTATTCCTCAATTTCATTAGGCTTTTTAATCTGCCCATGTAACGAGCATTCAGTCGGTGACACCCAAACCGGACAGTTTTAGGGCACCAGGTGAGAAAACACCCCTAAGGACTTAAACAATCGAGCAGATAAGGCCACGAAACCAAGGTTTTTATTTATACGATGCACCCCTTTTAGGCGTGAATACCTATGCTTCATGAGGCATGAATACCCAGCTTAATCAGAAGATACACATTTTTTTTTCAAACTTAGCTAATTATCTTTTGCATAAATACTAAGGCTTGCTTAGGCCAAAGCACCTAGCTAATCAATAATTAGACTTGTTTTTTTTATATATATATATTTTTTATAAGGCATAAGAGTCTCTGTTTTTAAACCCTAAGTGTGTAAGTGTATTTTGTGTGCATATGTCATCAAGGTAAATATCAAGACTAAATTACTTTCACAAATTTTCTTCCTGACCCTAAAAATCAAACAAGTTATCTTATTTTGACCAAGTGTAAGAAATCCTAATTATGATTCTCTTATTCCTTAAAATTGACTTAAATGCTTACAAAAAATATATCAAAATATTATCTACCCCTTTCAAAAAGTTTTTTTTTCAGTCATGTTAGAACCCTCCCCCACACTTATCTCATGCATTGTCCCTAATGTATGAAAGAAATGTATAAGTGCATGAAATAAAATGGAAAGGAGGAAAGTTACCGATACACTGGGTCAAAAAGACCCATTACCGTTTCATCTACCGGCACCGATTCCAAGAAAGGTTTAAGGCGTTGACCATTTACCTTAAAGTCATTTCCATTCTTGGGGTCCTGATCTCAACTGCACCGTGTGGAAACACGGTTTTTACAATGAATGGCCCAGTCCATCTCGATTTCAATTTTTCTGAAAAAAGATGAAGCCTAGAATTATAGAGTAAGACTTTTTGTCCGGGGACAAAGGTTTTTCTTACGATGTTCTTGTCATGGAAAATCTTGACTCTCTCTTTAGTGATCCTAGCATTTTCATAGGCTTCATTTCTCAACTCCTCCAATTCGGAAATTTGTAATTTCCGAAGGTCACCGGCCTTAGTCAAGTCAAAATTCAACTGCTTGATTGCCCATAAGGCTCGATGCTCTAACTCAACGGGCAAGTGACAAGGTTTGCCATAGACTAACCTATAGGGAGACATTCCTAGAATTGTCTTGAAAGCGGTCCTTTCTCCAAGCCTTCATCCAATGCATCTATTTCTACAACATTCTTAACAAACAAGTTAGATTCTTCAAACTTAACATGTATAGATTCCTCAATAGTTAAAGATGATCTATTGAAGATTCTATAAGCCTTGCTAGTGTTAGAATAACCAACAAAAATAGCCTCATAAGATCTCGCATCAAATTTTTCTAAATTATCTTTCGTATTTAAAACAAAACATTTGCATCCAAAAACCTTGAAATATGAAACATTTGGTTTTCTAGAAAAGTACATTTCAAAAGAAGTTTTTGAAGTATTTTTACACAAGTAAACACGATTTGATATATAGCATGATGTATTAACGGCCTCGGCCCACAAATAATGTGGTAGACCATATTCACTTAGCATTGTCCTAGCCATCTCTTGTAAAGTTCGATTTTTCCGTTCAACTACTCCATTTTGTTGTGGAGTTCTAGGACAAGAAAGTTCATGCTTAATTCTATGTTTTTCACAAAAAGTGGTAAAGGGTAGGTTAATGAACTCACCTCCTCTATCACTTCTTATTCTTAAAATTGAAGTATCTTTTTCTTTTTCAACTCTTTTCTTAAAGGCTTGAAAATGTGAAAAGGCTTGATTTTTGTGTTTCAAAAAGAAAACCCAAGTAAAACGCGAAAAGTCATCAACCAAAACAAATGCAAAACGATTCCCACTTAGACTTTTGGTTTGAGTAGGACCAAATAAATCCATATGGATCAACTCCAAAGGACGTGATGTCATGATATCCTTAATTGATTTGAAAGAAGACTTGGTTTGTTTCCCAAATTGACATGCGTCACAAACCCGGTCCTTTTCAAAATTCAAGCAAGGAATACCTTTCACCATTTCCTTTGTATTTAACCTAGATATATGGTCAAAAGAAATGTGGCCTAATCTTCTATGCCACAACCAAGAGTCATCATCGAGGGCTTTTAAACAAGTAATATTACAAGACATATTAGACATATCAATCATATAAACATTGTTTTCACGAAAACCGAAAAATACACAAGTATTAGATATTCTATCAATAACTTTACAAACTACATTATCAAAAACAACATCAAAACCTTTGTCACAAAGTTGACTAACACTCAAGAGATTATGCTTGAGGCCATCAACTAAAACTACATTTTCTATTAAAGGAGATGTACCAAGTTTGACATTACCGATACCAATGATTTTACCCTTGGCGTCATCTCCGAAGGTGACGGTGCCACCTTCATGGTATCTTAATAGGGTTGCAAAGTAGTTGATATCCCAAGTCATGTGCCTTGAGCAACCACTATCAAGATACCACAACCCTCTACGTCGTTGGGCCTGGGAAGGTACCTACATCATTTAACAAATTCATTGACTTTGGTACCCAAATTTTCTTGGGTCCTTGAAAGTTAGTGTTTCGAACCCAAACATTATGATGAGATGCATTTAGTCTATCATAGCAAAACTTAACTAAGTGACCTTTCCGGCCACAATATGAATATGAAAACACTTTACCATACATAAATGCATGATGTGTGTGTGAAGTGTGAGCATGTTTGTGGGGTTTGGCATGATGTAGAGGTTGTGTGGTATGAACATGAGCATGAACATGAGATTGTTTCTTAGGGGCTTGTTTCTTAGGAAACATAGCCTCAAGTCTATTTTTATCAAATTCACACTTTTTCAAAACTACTCCTAAAGAATCAATTTTCTCTTTAAGCATGGTGATCTCATTATCATTAACTTGTGGAAACTTGCCATTACAAGAAATTTTATAGTTGTCAAAATCTTTTTGGGTGGAAACAAGAGTGAAAAGTAATTCATCCTTTTCTTTGGAAAGAGTAAAAACTTGATGATTAAGAGACTCATTTTCCTTTTTCATTTTTAAATATTTTTTCTTAAGGAAATCATAGTTATGTGAAAGTTTTACAAATGCTTCTCCTATTTCATCCATGGAAAGTTCATTATCAAAAGAAGTGGAAGGGGTTACCTTACTTGTGCTTTCATTAGCCATGAAGCACATGTTGGCGGTGTCAATTTCGTCCTCGGATTCGCTCTCGGAATCCCATGTAGCCTTCAATGTTTTTTTCTTGTAAGGCTTCTTTGAGGTGGAGGGCTTTACTTTATCCGGGCACTCCGCAACAATGTGTCCCGGTCTTTGGCAATTGAAGCAAATTATCTTTCTTTCTTCTTTGCCTCCTTGCCATCTCCTTCTTCCTTGAAACTTAGCCTTGTTATACATCCTCCGGACGTTCTTAACGAGAAGTGAGAGCTCTTCGTCATCTTCTTCTTCATTGTCTTCGTCGGAGTATGAGGATTGACTCTTGAAGGCAATTGATTTCTTCTTGGAAGGAGCCATGTCCTCCCTAGCTTTTCTCTCCATCTCATGGGTTTTGAGGTTCCCAATGAGACCTATAAGCTCCATTTCCTCCTTGTCATTGAGTTCCTTCAAGGTGGTTGCTTTGACTTCCCATGAAGGAGGAAGAGCCCGGATGATCTTTCTTACTCTTTGGTCATTGTCGATACCATCACCTAGAGAAGAAAGTCCATTAGTGATCTTGGTAAATCTTGTAACCATATCATCTATGGTTTCATTTTCTTGCATGCAAAAGTTGTCATATTGGGACCGAAGAAGGTCTATTTTAGCCCTCTTCACTTGTGAGGTCCCTTCATGTGTAACAAGCAAATGTGATCAAATTTCAAATGCGGATTTACAATGTATTACTCTAGCAATATCATTATCATTAAGTGCTTGGAGTAATGCATAGTGTGCCCTAGAGTTAGCATCAAATTCTTTGGTCTCAATTTCGGACCACGTGGACTCATCACCGTGGGTGCACTAAATGGTTTGGTCACGGCCTTTGCAACTCGACTTCCTAGAGATTGCAAGAAAACGGTCATCTTAACCTTCCATATGGGAAAGTTAAGTCCATCAAATTTGGGGGGGTCTTAATTCCATCGGCCATTTTTACTAAGTGATAGTGAATGAAAATGATGAAGTGATTAGCAAATATAGGATCTCTCTAAGGTTGTTAAGCCAAGAGCCTAGAGACCAAGCTCTGATACCAATTGAAAAACACCTAGAGGGGGGGTGAATAGGTGTAAGTGCTAATCTAACAATCTTTTTAAAACAAGTATGAATGAATGATGCAACGATCTCTCAAAACAAGGCTAAGAGCCGAATACCCGGTGAAGGATTCTGAACTCCTTCCTCCTGATTCCTCTGGATATGAGTTAGAGGTGCGCAATGCAATCTTGTTGTATGAGAATTGATCGACAATAGCAAGGAATGAATGCAATGGTGAAGTGCACACAAGATATATCACAAATATCACAAACAAGTAATAAAGAGCAATAGAGAGCAATTGAAATAGAAAGCAATAGAGAGCAAGAACACAAAGCAATCGCAAACACAAGATATTTGTTTCGAGGTTCGAGCCACCGCTCTACTCCTCGCCTTCACCGCCGTGAAGGGTTTTCACTATCCATCGAGGACTTTACAAGGTCTACCGAAGACCGGAGCACCGAGCTCCACCACTTACAAGAACCTCTACCGAAGAGGTGTCTCCACAAGATGAACAAAGAGTAACAAGTAGCCAAGTGATCTCTAAAAGGATCACAAACACTTTACAAACACTTCTCTCTTTACAACTTCCTTATAGATTGAGTAGGGAATTTGGCTCTAAGAAGGATAGTGAGAAAAAACTCAGTTGTAGAATGATTTTTGCTAGAGAACACAACTGAAAACAAGCTCAAGAAAGAATGGAAAATGGAGAGCTTAAAAACTTTTCTTCTCTTTTAAAAACTTTGAAAACTTAGGTATTTTTCTTGGTATTTTGCAAGAGACTATTCTCCTCTATTTATAGGGAGAGGAAAGGGTTAAAAACAATTTATTTTAAGCTTATTTGATCTGGAAAAGATCTCCAAAAACTCAGAAAAAGTCTGCCAAAAACAGATTTATAAAACAGATTTCAGATTGCACCAAAGAGGAAAGAGCCGTTGGGGCTTTGCAGGCCTGGCGGTCGGCCGGCCCGGTCGGCCGTCCGCCCTGCTGGCAAGGAGCCGTTGGGCTCGGGTCGACCGTCCGGTCGCCCGTCCTCTAAAATGAAACACAGTTTTCTGAAGGCGGTCGACCGGGCGGTCGACCCAGAAAACCCGAGAGCAAACTGCTATCAGTCGGTCGACCCGACGGTCGGCCGACAGACATGCACAAGCGTGCACGTCCTGGATACAAGCTCCGGTCGACCGGTCCGGTCGGCCGGTCTTTCCTGAAACAGAAAAACAGCAGGAAACCAGAACTTGGAATTTTTGTAAAAATTAGAGTCATGTATATTTGTCAAGGCATGAAACTTAGAAACAAAAGCTTAAACATGAAAACTTGTATACAAAAATGTGTGTGTGTATCCTAGAGCCAATTTTCCGAAACTCAAACTTTAACAAACTATTTCTTAAATGGTTCTAAAGGACTACAAGTTCTTCAAGTGGGCTTCTCCATATGATCTTGCAAGCTTGATACTTGAGCCCGAATTGAGGCGACTTGAGTCAAAATACCTTCTTTTAGGGAAGAAAACTTATAGTTTTATTAGAACCCTGAAACACACTAAAAACAATAAACATGATTAGTACAAATAACTGTATATGTTTTGTAATCATCAAAACACACTAAAACGGGTGATTGTAACCTTGGGCCAACAAAACCTTGATGAAACCATCCCAAGATGTGATGGAACCGGCTGCTAAGCTGTAGAGCCACTTCTTTGCTAGGTCCTTAAGTGCGAATGGGATAAATCTCAACCTAATAGCGTCGTCTACAAGGTGTGAGAATTTCATCATTAGACATACTTCCTCAAATTATCTTATGAAGAAGTAGGCATCTTCGGACTCTAGATGTAACGGTCCCGGCTCTAATAAACAAGATTAGGCCTAAAACATAAATTATCTCCTTTTATATTATAAAAATTTTGGCAGCATCATCCTGAATATTTCATTTATTCCACTTACAATAATCCACAATTTCGGCTCAAAGGCCTACTTAATTCCATCAAAGATTTCAGCCCACACGGCCTACTTATCATGGCACAACTCATCAAAACCTAACTATATACATAATGTCATAACTTGCATCCTCCATCACAAGCATATATCCTTTCATCACAACATCACCAAGGTTAACTTTTCCAACAATCATATTCCCACACATAACCATCTTTCGAAGTCCAAGAACATAACATAACCAAGGAGTTCACAATCCAAAACATTACATCACATGAAAGTTCCTAGTTTCAAATACCTTAAAGACAAATATACATCAATTACATCCCAACATGTTCCATAGAGACAAAGGACTTGGGTAAAGTCCATACATACACATTTAATATAACCAGGTTAAACAAAATGGTACCACAACATGTCACACAATCCATAACTTAACTCTTGCAGTTAGAGTGGCCTTTTACCCTTATCCAAACCTGAAAAGATGGAAAGAAAATAAAATGAGCTCGACAGCTCAATGAGTAAACCATGCCATAGGGTGTTGGTATAATAATTTCATAAGATAAACAGTTTAGAAGAGGTAATTTACAATGAGTCCCATAAACAACAAACTTGTTCAAGCTACTTACTTGTTCTAGGCTCCATACATATGTAGTCTACATGACTCCACTATCAAAGTTGCATTTCGCTATATCATGACACAAATGAGATAATTGTATGAGTATGTGTGTAACTTTCGTGGATTAGACCTCTCACATCAACTCGGCTCGTTATATACATAAAGTGACATTCTCGTTTAACACAAGCATTATCAATATAGAATGAAACTTGACAGTTCACTTTATATGCCGTTCAATCAAATGTAATTCCCCGTCTTCTACCTCCTACCGGCTCCCGCTCGGCCCCTTCCTCTTTTATATAATTCATATAAAACATATAAGTTTCCCCGTCTTCCCCCCTCCTACCGGCTCCCGCTCGGCCCCTTCCTCCTTTTATATATATATATATATGTATATGTCAAATCCCCGTCTTCCCCCCTCCTACCGGCTCCCGCCCGGCCCCTTCCTCCTTTTTATATACATGCATCACACAAGTTTAAATTATACCATTCATAACAAACCATATACAACTACTTACACGTTATGCTGAAATGATGTGCCACAATAAGAAAGAAGACATGTGCTTGGGGTTCACCCAATATCATGGTAACATCATAATCACGCCACATTCAACCCGCATGAATATATATATGCATTGTCCCCATAAACTTGCTAATACTTAACACGATGCTATGTTGTAAGGAGGGGTGTTCCCCCGTGCACTTTAGTGAACATGAAAAATGATTCAAGTTAATTGATCGGCTTTTATGGAGTGCTATTAGTACAAATCTTAGACTTCATATAATGCATCATACTATTTCTATTTATGAAGAGCCAAGATTATGCTATACACATATTAAATTGACTATCATGATGTTGGCCAAGAAAAACAGCGAATTAAGGTACTAAATTGGTTCGTTTAGGCGTAATTAGTATGCTAGAACATGTCCTCTACACATACATTTCACATCCATATAAAATAGAGACACAACTACTATGCAATACTCATTAGATCTCCTTTAACCCAAGGATAATCATCAAAACAGCGAATTAAATGTGCTAAGTCACCTCATTTAAGTTTAATTAGTGAGCTAAAACATGTATAACACACATTCATCTCATCACAACATGATATGGAGGCACAATAACTAGATAATACCCATTAATTTCCATCTAGTGTAAGGATGTCACAAAAACAGTAAATACTACCCTTGTGGGTCACCTACACACGATCAAAGTTTCAATTTTTCTAATCTTGCTAGAAGATATAACCTTAAAAGTTTAGGTTTACTCACAATGATCTTTAGCTCCGAAAACAGTGAGTTGGGCTTCAGGAATCTCTGCTTGGCAGTGCTAAATCTTTCCCCCAGCTCACCAAGAATCTCCCCCTCCAAGATCTGGCCTACCCTTCACTGTTTTGCCGCAGAATCCTCTTCTTTGCCGCCAAATTGCGGCAAACTGGCAGCACCTCGCGTGCTGCTGCGGCTCTGCTTGCTGCGCGCGCGTGTCTCTACCTCCCCTCTCGTGTACTTTTGATCCAGAGTTGAGAGAAGCTGGGATTTGAGGCTAAAGAGGGTGTCCTAATCTCTTTCTTCAGATTTTTTTTTTTTTTTTAGAGAGGAGATGAAGTGGTGGTTAGGGTTTCAAGTTTCTTCAAAAGGGAGAGGAGAAGTTGCAGATTTCTTTTGGGGGAGGATGAAGAAGAGGGCACTCTTGGTAGTCAACAATTGGAGTGCAAGTTACTAGGTGGGGGAGTTATTCTCATGTTGCCACTTGGCCAAGCCCCCCCCTCATGAAGCCACTTGGACTCCCAAATCTCAATGAGATCTTAGCCTTTAATCTCCCCCCTTGCATGCTCACCTACCACTAATAACATACTTAGGGTAAGCTAGGTTGGATTAAGGGGGAAATGAAAGGTTAGATTGAGGTTTAAGCCCTATCTCACCCTTGTTAAGTCACTAGTTGGCTCCATAACATGTGTACATAAGCCTTCATGTCTTATTTTCATAATCATCACAACTAATAGTTAGTAAAAGCTTTTGAAAGGGAAGTGTGTCAACTAATTAAATGTAAAATTGTTGCTATAGAAATATGGAGGGTAATTACTTTGGATAATGCCTTTAAAAAAAAATCCTTAATAATTAAGATGAGGAGAAAATAGGTAAAATAAAATTTTTGGTTGTTACATTTCTCCCCTCCTAAAAGAGAGCTTCGTCCCCGAAGCCTGACGTACCTTGGAAAAGTTGTGGGTAGTTCTGCATCATTTCTTCCTCTGACTCCCAGGTAGCTTCTTCAATCTCTTTACTTCTCCATAAAACCTTCACTAAAGGAATTGCCTTGTTTCGCAGTTGCTTCTCTTTCCTGTCTAGGATTTGAACCGGTTCCATTGTATATGACAAGTCTTCTTTGAGTTGCAGTGGTGAGTATTTAAGAACATGGCTCGGATCTCGTACATACTTTCTCAATTGGGACACATGAAATACGTCATGTATTTTCTCAATCTCTGGTGGTAAGGCTAACCTATAAGCCAGAGGTCCAATTCGTTCTAGTATTTCAAAGGGCCCAATATACCGGGGGTCTAACTTATTCCGTTTGCCACCCCGTACCATTCCTTTTATTGGTGATATCTTCAAGAAAACTTTGTCGCCTTCTGCAAACTCCAAGGGCCTTCGGCGCCGATCTGCGTATGTCTTCTGTCTACTCTGGGCCGCTTTCATTCTCTTCCTTATTATCCGAATCTTCTCCGTTGTTTCTTGAACTATATCAGATCCAAACAGCGTTCGGTCACCCATTTCTTCCGAACAAATTGGAGATCTACACTTCCTGCCGTACAAGGCTTCGAATGGCGGCATTCCAATAGTAGATTGATAACTATTGTTATATGCAAACTCTGCTAATGGTAGGTATTTTTCCAATTACCTCCGAAATCCAATACACATGCTCTCAGCATATCTTCAAGTATTTGTATAGTTCTTTCTGATTGTCCGTCAGTTTGCGGGTGAGCAGCTGTACTTGGATGTAGCTTGGTGCCCAGAGCTTGGGATAGACTGATCCATAGCCTTGACTGAAACCGAGGGTCACGATCTGACACAATCGTCTCAGGAACTCCATGAATCCTGATTATCTCTCGGAGGTAGATCTGGGCTAAACTATCCATCGAATAGTTTATTCGGATGGGTAGGAAATGAGCGGACTTGGTAAGTCGGTCGACTATCACCCATATGGCATCATATCCTTGAGGGGATCTAGGGAGCCCTGTCACAAAATCCATAGTAATGTTGCTCCACTTCCATTCAGGGATTTGTAAGGGCATGAGGAGTCCCGGAGGCTTCTTGTGTTCAGCCTTAACTTGTTGACATATCAAACATCTCTGCACAAAATTTGTTATGTCCTTCTTCATTCCCTCCCACCAAAAGTTTGCCCGTAAATCCTGATACATCTTGGTTGTTCCAGGATGTGCGGTGTAAGGGGTGCAATGGGCTTCAGTTAAAATTCGCTCCTTGAGTTTAAAATCTGGAGGTACCAATATTCGGCTTCCCTTTCTTAGCAAACCTTTAGAAATGGTAAAATCTTGGGTTTCACCTCTTTGCACTCTTTCAAAATTTTTAGCTGTCTGGTCATCTTTCCTTTGAACTTCCTTGATTTCTTCATAGAGGTCGAAACCAATACTAACTTGATTTATCTGGTTCACTACATCCCGGGACCCTCTAATGTGAATTTCAAGTTGCATTCCTTCCATCTCCCTTAACAACTCCGATTGCTGTGTTAACAATACTGCTAAGGATCCTCCAGACTTCCGGCTCAACGCGTCAGCCACCACATTGGCCTTCCCAGGGTGATAATGAATGTCCAAATCATAATCCTTCATCAACTCTAACCATCTTCTTTGGCGCATATTCAATTCCTTTGGGTGAAAATATATTTCAGACTTTTATGATCTGTATATATATCACATGATACTCTATAAAGGTAGTGCCGCCAAATCTTTAAGGCAAAAATGACTGCAGCTAACTCAAGGTCATGGGTTGGGTAATTTTTCTCATGGTTCCTTAGTTGTCTGGAAGCATATGCAATTACTCTCTCATGCTGCATCAATACACACCCCAGGCCTGACTTTGACGCATCACTGAAAACAACATAATCTTCGTTTCCAATGGGCATGGCTAAGATTGGAGCTGATGTTAGCTTATCTTTTAGTTCTTAAAAGCTTTTCTCCTGATCATCTCCCCAATAGAATTTGAGGCCTTTCTTGGTTAACTGGGATAAGGGTGCAGCTATCTTGGAAAATCCTTCTACAAATCTCCGGTAATACCCAGCCAATCCTAGGAAGCTTCGCACCTCTGTGACATTGGTAGGTCGAGGCCACCCCTATCGCCTCGATCTTTGCGGGGTCCACAGATATTCCTTCCTCATTTATGATGTGACCCAGGAACCCAACTTCATTTAGCCAGAACTCACACTTCTTAAGCTTTGCATAAAGTTGCTTCTCTCTCAATAATTGCAACACTATCCTTAAGTGTCTTTCATGATCCTCTCTGCTCTTTGAATAGATTAGTATGTCATCAATGAACACCACCACGAATTGATCTAGGTATGGCTGAAAGATTCTGTTCATCAAATCCATAAATGCTGCTGGAGCATTGGTCAAGCCAAATGGCATTACTAAAAACTCATAATGGCCATATCTGGTCCGAAAGGCAGTCTTAGAAACATCTTCCGGTTTGATCTTTAATTGATGGTATCCTGATCTTAGATCTATCTTGGAAAATATGCTGGCACCCTGAAGTTGATCAAAGAGATCATCAATCCTTGGCAGTGGATATCGATTCTTGATAGTGACCTTGTTCAGCTCTCGATAATCTATACACAACCTCATGCTCCCATCCTTCTTCTTAACAATAACACCGGAGCACCCCAAGGTGATACACTTGGCCGAATAAACCCGAGGCTTAGCAACTCCTGCAACTGGTTCTTCAATTCATTCATTTCTGCGGGTGCCATCCTATAAGGTGCCCTGGATATGGGACTTGTCCCAGGTAGAAGATTAATGGAAAATTCTACTTCTCTATCTGGGGGTAAGCCGGGTAGATCCTCCGGAAAAACATCAGGATAGTCTCTTGCAACCTCTATGTCCTCAATCTTAATGTTCATGTCTTCTTCACCAATAAGGGTTGTGATTAGTATCCAATATTGCATATTTTACATCATAACTCCCATGCATATTACAAATAAATATGTGATTTTTACTCCTCTTCTCTACATATTTGCAGGTACACACTTAAAGGAGAGTTAGCCAATTAATTACCTTAATTAGCAATAATTAAGGTGATTAATTAAAGATTAAAGATAAAGCCAAATCTCAAACCAGATCCAGAGAGATCCGCGCAACAAATGAAGATCCTAAATATTACACGTGGCTAACCACCTAACAGACAAATCCTACCAGAAAATCTGGGCTCAACGGCCCAGATTTTGCCGCCAACTTGCAAGTACTTCCAGAAGGAGCGGCAGTTACAAGTCTGTTTGGCCTCAGATTTTGCGCCAACAGAATATCTTCTGGATCCTTCACCTTGGTCTATAAATACCTGGACTTTGACCTGCGAAAAGAACTGAATGGAGAAGAGAGGAGATTAGTTAGTTGTTGTAATTTTCATGTATTTTTCTCTTTAGGTTTTGTTCTTTAGATCCCTCTTTTCTTCCCTAGAATTCAATGTAAAAGAGAGTGATTGTGAGGGAGAGAGCTTGTGTAATCAAGGGTGACACTTGAAGCAACAAGGATTGATCCATCCTCCTTCCTCTACTTGAAGCTTGTTCTAGTTCTATGTGCTTTCTTTAATTGCTTTCTTTATTGCTTTGTTTACTTCTTGCAATTTACTTCATGCTTTCTTGTATTTTTCTTATGGCTTGTTGTAGCTAATTCCTTCTCCATGTACTAGGTTACCACTAGCTTAGCTTACTTCACTAACTCATGGGTGATTGCCTTTGTTAATCTTGCAAGTTGTATGATCTTCTCTTCTCCGACGGTTAAACCACCGTCTACCAAGTGAGAAAGTAATTAGGTCAACACGCGAGACGAATCCTACGCCGATGGAGTGACAACATTAGGCGAGCATTCGCTATCAAGGAGTCTAGTAAGTCTTGGCAAGCTAGCAAGGTAAGCTAGTCATGGATCTATTCTTTCTTTAAGTTTTCTTTCCTTTTCTTGTGAATACCACATCCACTCTTGATTTCTTTTCCGACGATTTCCACCATGAACATAGCCATCCTTTCTTTAGTTTCTTTTTCACTTAAGTTTATAAGCAAGAGAAGAATACTCGTTTGTTCACTTCACTACCACACGTAAAGCTTCCATCGCGAGCTCTCCCTGAGAATCGACTCGGTATAGCCCTATGCTATAGCGGAGACAAGAAAGGGTACATCAAATACATTTACTACATAATAAGTACACCTTTTCTGTCTAATCAAAATGGCGCCGTTCCCCGGGATGACAATTCTCTAATACGGCGCATACGTATTTTTTAATTATGACATCTTTAAACCTAGTTGAAGTAATAGATCTTCTTCTCTGTTTGCAGGTTACAGGTAAAGCAACAGGAAAATATTCATTGCAGTAACATACAAGTGGACCTGGGACTCTGCTCAAGAAAGCAGAGCCCAGGATCCCTCCAAAGTGCCGCGGATCCACAAGATTTGCCGTGGAAACGCGGCACAGAGGAGTTCACTACTTACCATTTTCTGCAGGGCCTGCTTCTCTGCAAAATACATCTGCTGCTATATTTTAAATCCTGTATTTTTCACCATATACCTGCTTAATTAAAAAATAGTAAAAAGTTGATTGAAATTGTTAAAAATTGTTTAGACACTTGCATCTTTAGGCACGTGTCTTTTCAATTCTTTACTTTACTGTTGAAGAGTGCTGGAGGCAAGGTACATGTTTGCATTGCATTAGACTAGGACAAACTCTTGCTTGATTTCTTGCCTAGAGTGAATCCTTGTTATATTTCTTGTACACTTGCACAATTCAATTCTAAGGGCATACCCGTAAATAAGATAAGGTGGGGGAGGTCATTACCCTTTCCTTAGCCCGAAAACCATTTTCCCAAGCACTCACTAACCCAAGCCTAATTTAATAAAAAAGTAGACGTTGGCCCTAGGGACATCTCGGACTCACTTAGGAGATTATCCTAAGGGGGAAAAGTGTTGGAATTTAACTCTTGCAAAATCAGTGCTAGGAAAGGGGTTGAGGGCCGAAAGCCCGAAGGTTGCTGGTTACTTAATTAAGGAACGTCTCCGGACGGAAAACCTCCCACCAACCTTACCCTTCCCTGGCTGATTAGCTTGTGGTTAGAGTCTGCACTAAACCTCCCGTGGACGGTCTATTTGTTAGGAGTCGTCTAGGTCTAAGTCTACCCTAACTTAGGTTAGAATTTTCTTTCTTTCTTTTGTTTGTGTTTGTTTGATTTTTGTTTGTGATTGTGTGATATGGCTTACAATTACAATTCTTCCATCCATATGTCACACACACTCCATATTCGGATAATTCCAACCCGGTGGTTTATAAATGCACCAACCACATATACCGGGTTGGCCTTATCCGAATCAATACGACCCATACACCCCATCTAATGATTATAATGTCCAAAATAATTTCAACTCTTCATCGAGTCATTGGGGATTCACTTACCCCGAGTCAAATTTTCAAAATCCTTGTCCATCATATTCACCTTGTTCACAATATTCATTCCCGAGTCCACGTCATACACTCCTTTTCTGAGCCCCATTTGAAGACAAATCTGACTTATTAAGGAGTTTAGAAGCTAATTTACAAAGAGCTGAGTAAACACTTCCAGAACCATTTCCCTCTCCAGTTCTACAGTATTTTCAAGAATCTTACTCAGTTCCCCATTTCCTAATGAACAACCATTGTCATGGAACGAGTAAAGATTTCTTGTGTGAGTCCACTCTTCCATCACCACACATTTTTGACTCACACTATTCACAAACTTTCCAAAGTCAAGATTCCTATACTCCCATTCTAGAAAAATCATTTGAAGATACATCAATTCTAGAAAGAGAGTAGACATCTTGCAAGAGTCTATGTTACAATATCAAAAATCACATGCCAAGTCTATCAATAGTGTGAAAGAACAATTGATAAACTTCTTAGGAAAGAGGAAACTCTATCCTATCAACATTTGACTAATCCAGTTATACCACACTCTATTGATATGACTCAAGACTCTTGTCATCTTGGAAATCCAGATTCAATTTCAGCACAATTACCTGAACTTGTCCAAACTTCAGATCCAATTGATACATTGGCAAGTTTTTCATTTCCTAAACTTGAACTTGTCCAAAATTCAAATCCCGTTGACATTTGGCAAGTTTCTCATTTCCTAAAAATGAACTTGTCCACACTTCTGATCCAATTGACAATTGGCAAGTTTTCCTTTTTCTAAAATTGAACTGGAACATGATTTTGATCCTGAACTTCCACTTGATGATTCCATATTACTTCCTGATTCAATCATGACTCCGGTGCTTCACAATTTCACTTCATTTCCCGAGTCAGTATTGGATCCATTTCCTATCCATTGGAAATTGAATCACCAATCTTTTATGATCACATAGAACTTGGCCAATTCCATACTTCTGAAAATCCCATTGATAAATGGCAAATTCTCCACATTTAATTGAACTACATGAGGAATGTGATCTTGAACCCCAAATTTATGATTCAATTCTTCTTCCTGATTCCATAATGACTCCGGTATCTTTACCTCACTTAATTCTTTCCCGGAATCAACCTTGGATCCTTTCACAATTCACAATGAAGTTGAATCAACCATCTTTGAGGATCATGTCGAACTTGCCCAATTCTACACTT